>JBCFYV010002444.1:0-36794 GCA_039000515.1 Timema cristinae
CATCAGAGGCCAGTTGGAGAGTGGATACCCAACCCGGGTGCACCGTTTGAAAGAGCTCATAAATTGTCGTGTTTGTAAAGAGCAATTTTGCCGAACTCCCTCTCCTTCCGCCGTCATCCTTTACCTCCCACCACGACTCACGTTGCTGGGAGTCTATCCAACCTCAAGTCACCGGAACAATCTCGCCGACCTTTTTCCTACCCCTACCCACACGGGTCGGAACACAACGTTGCAGTTGTGACATCAACAGTTACCCCCTAAGCCGCAGCGAGGGATAACAACCTAACGATTTGATTATAATTAATAAGAACAGTAGATTAAATAAATATAGCATGATAAACACTACCCTGCACAAGTTGTCGTGACAGCCAAAACAAACAATCGTCTCTCACAAAACAATCAGTTGATCTGTCCCTAGCTGTTCAAAATTGTTTTCTGTAATAGTTGAAATAGTTAACGATAAATTGTGACACTTCCAACATATGATCAATAATGTTATTCCGTATTGCCCGACTATTCCATAATACCCACATCTCCTCTATATTAAAATTAAAGTTAAATATTATATATAATCAAACCACATAAGAAATCTAGTGTTATTTAAATATGAAATAAATAAATAAATTTCGTTCCGCTTTCTGGACTTCTGTCTCCTACACACACAAATCTAAACAAAAATAAAGTTCGCCTGACGCAAGTTGTATCAATCTTCACGCATGGAGAGCGTGCCCCCCCCCCCCCTTTCCTTCTCACACAACAATACACGCCGGTGTAATCTTGGTTCCATCCCGACTACTGCAACTCACGCCATCATCCGAGGTCACGCGCCTAAACTTTCAATCCAAGGTGGCGCGCACGCGGCTGATTCCCTGAGTACGAGAGTGGCGCAAGTCTCCTCAACAATTATAATGAGGTTATCATCATTTCGGTCTTCAAAATAAATGCTCCACCACTTCTTATACCCATATGAGCTTTACTAATTTTAATTGTTATAATGGCGTAAGGATGAGGGAGGTAAGAGGGAATATGCCCGCATTTGCATGGAGGTAGGGAGGGGAGGGGGATAACTCTCTATAGGCCCAGCTGGGATTTGAATTCCAAACAAATTAATTACTGGAAAACCAGGTGAAACGATTTTGGCATTTGTCAACCGATGCGAGCTTATCTAGGGGAAAAAAAAAACAAAAAAACGCAACTATAAAAAAAATATTTCGAAACAAAAATAAAATCATCCACGGCAGTTATTGAATAGTAAGAATTGAACAAAAATTAAATCATCCACGGCAGTTATTGAATAGTAAGAATTGAACAAAAATTAATTTACTTTACTATTTTTTTCTTGTCATAGCACTTATGGCTTTAAAGAGACTTCAAAAAAACGAGATAAATTTCCTCCAACTGATAGTTTCTATTGAGAGAATGTCGTGTTAGACCATTCGACAGCCTAACGATGATCCTAAGGAGTAGTAAGACGCGGTAAAAACAAAACAAAAACAAAAGAAGCGGCCTCTTTCAAATCACTGAAAATCATGATACACATACCTGCCTTACCCAGGGGAATGGAAATGAAACTGTTTTGAGTCTTCAACTACCGTAGAGCCTAATGCTAGTTCCTAAAATAAATAAATAATCCCGCCACCAACTAAGCCTACCTTCGGCGAAGGTTGACACACTTTTAGGAAACCGCAAAAGCTAAAAGAGAGCAAGTATATCCCCCACCATTTAGCGACAACGTCCAACCCGTCGTTGCACAACGCAGGCAGGCACTGTGCCTTGACCCAGCCCAGCTCCATGGTCTGGAGGCGACCGTACACACACTTCTCCAACTATGATTTCTACTCACCAGTTTTTTTTTTATCCATCTCATCTCAATGGGTGATGAGTGCGTACAGGGGAGGACTGTGACAATGGGAGATATCCCGGCGAGACAGTTGGTTTGGGCTACCGCAACGACTTTAAAAACCCGCTTATGTTGCTGAACAGTCCAAGGCATTACTTTCATAAGAGAATGAGCTGGAAGACAGTGAGGGGTATTTTTTACTAAATTATTTTTCACTCTCCCTGTACGAAAATTTGGGTACAGTCCCTTAAATTTCTACTCACGGCATTTCTATTCCATCAGTGCAAATATGCCGATAGTCTGAATGGGTAGCACAATTGAAAACATTTTTTTTTTACTATTATAAGAAATATTTATAAAAAAAAAAGTCTAGCTTTTATGGTATTCAAACCTAAAATTTCTTACACCTTAAATTAGGTGGTAGTACGTATGCTTTGTAAGTCAAGTTTGAAAAATTTACTGTTAGAGAAATAGCTTCCCCTTTTTCATCGATGACTTTATGAGCGTAGGACCGGATGGCGTGTTTGTTCTAAAAATAAGATAGTTTGTGAGCCATGTTCTGATATCAGTTGTTTCATAAAGTGGATGATAAATACCACTCATCAAAAAATATACCAACTCTAAAATGTTTGTTGACAACATGGGTTTCGACATTAAAATTAGAGCGTATGTCACATAACCCAAACTGGGATACAGTTGTTGCCTTGTATAGGATAATATTGTGATATAATTGTGGGCAGAACCCTGTGATAATACTCGTAGCAGTGGCGGCTCGTGTATAGGCACTGCGGAACTGCAGCACACCCCTATTTCAACTTGATATTATCGATAACATTTAGTATAATGAGTTCTTTTTCTTTAATTCTTTATTTATTTTTGTAGTACAATGTATATTCCTTTAACTTAATGTCAGTACTTCAGTAGCCATACCCCAGTTTAAGAAAAAGATACAAACATCTTTGTATGGAACTGTGTGCTTCACAGTGCCAGCGACGTGGTGTTCGACTGCTGTGCGCATGCGCATATAGGAGGGGGTGGGGAGGAAGGCGGGACTGCCAGGTAGAGAGAGCACTGTTGCTATCGCAGTGCCAGCTATTCTTGAATATGATAAAGTGTAGAAGAGTGTAGAATTAGATTAGTATTCCGCTTCCAGCTATTCTATTTGATTCTTTTTTTTTCGGTTCTTTTATTTAACAGAAAGACTAAATGAGCTTGTAGTACTTTCAATGGAGAAAAACTTCCTCAATTGTCATCCAGAGATCAAGGAGAAAATTATTTAACCTTTTGTGCAAATTAAAACAAGAAGAATGGATTTTATTTTTAAATGAATAGATCAAGCTTGAACTGTAACAATTTAAGTTAAAGTAAGCAAAAAATGTTAGATTTTTGTTTTGTTTTTTTTGTTAAGATTTTATCAAGTTCCTGAATAGATTTTCTTTTTATACATGTTTTTTTCCTTTTACACAATTTTAAAACAAAGGCTAAAAAATGTCTGGAGCAGCACCCCCACTAATTTTAGCTACGAGCCGCCACTGACACGTAGCATCAAAAAATAATTTTTGAGAAATTCATTTATTTTTAATTAAAATACTAGCCGAGGAAACAAAACATATCTGTAAGGGATGTCTAAAATTTCAACACTACCAAATTTAGCGGAATTTTCATTACTTAAAAACATTCAATATGAATCAAATAACTACCGATCATAGGAGCCTATAAATATAAATGTGTTTTACAAACATGTAGGGATCGTAGAGGATACAAAAAATGGACACATTCACTTACATAAGGTCAAAGAGACCTATTTCATACCCTATTTTACACTTGTAGTGATGTAGATGGAATGGCTACTATTGTACACTTAGTTTGCTCTGAAAGGTAGCAGTCTTACCTTAACAGATTACACTATGACTATCTTATAAGCTATACCGTAGTGGAATCATGCAAGGAACGCTTGCTACCTTTATGGGTAAACGAAGGTTACTTTACACATAGTTCAACATAATGTAATAAGGTATATTTGAGTCTAAATACCATGTATATTATTGCTTATGTGTGTCAATTTTTGTGTTTTTTTACAATCCCCTCCACGTTTGTAATGCACATTCACTTACCATCTGTACATAAGTATTGGAAGTATTCACCTTTTATGTGTGTGGACCTTACCTTCTAATGTTCATGGCCAACCAATTTTATTCATGACATTATAAGGCAGCTATGACCTGAATACACTTTTAAAAGTTTAAATTTGAATTTGACAATGTAATTCCAAGGAGTTAAATAATAGGGATTGACTCCGTTATAGCAAACTGCTAATTCAGAGTGGTTACACAATCTCATGAAAAAATAAACGTACTTTTTTCCAGATCCATCAACCCATACCAGAAAATTGAGAAGGATGTTCAAAGCATCATAATAAGGCCTACTTTGTTTGTTATAGATATTTATTTTTTGAGTGTACTCGAAAATAATTATTAATTTAGACTCGACTAAAAACAGTGTTTGAATCAAATGTTATAAAGACTCTTCTCTTTCCTAAAAAGCCAAATTTACCATTTTCCTTGATCAAATACAAAACTTCCTGATAGGTTTTAATATTCTGATATTTCAAGGTATTTTATATTCTCCCTGAATGAGGACCTCCAAAATTTGGTGCATGCCCATATTCGAAGTCTTTGCGGGCGAAATGTTTTAAAATGGTCTATGTTTGTAAACTACTTTATTTGGCCATTATTAAGGCAGCTAATATAAACATCACGGTGATGTTTAGTAAATTTGGCGGAAGCAGGCAAAAAAAAAAAACCCAACTCGACTTAGACGTGTAAATAACAAGCAGCCTATACTGCATTTGATGTAATCGTGTTTAATGATACAGTTTCAGCCACAAAGAGTGGCTAACTTTACTGTACAGTAACTGGACTGTACAGTGTACAACCTATTGTCAGCCACCAAGATATCGGGATAGTGTTGATATTCCCAAATAATTCGCCTGACGAAGGGGGGTGGAAAATTACATTATGCAAAAAATAAAATATCTAATGCAGTAGATCAGAATCGAACCAAAGGAGCCAGTAGCAAACAATGGCGTAAGTTTGAGCATAGTTTAAAAATTACCTCTAGATATGAGACTCGAGTGCGAAACATTTGGCTTAGCGCACCAATGTTTTGCTAGTGGGTTAAGTCAGATGTCCCGTGTTTGTGTCCCATGTCCTGGTGTCATTTTCAACATGTATTTAAATTAATACCTATGAAAGGCAGGCATTATTACCAAATGATAGTTTACATGTTCTATGTCAAACACTCACCTAACCGTGCAAGAGATTTAAATGAGGGAGTTTTTTTTATAACAATCCAGTATTTTTAGCGGTGGGGGTGGGGGGGGGGGCACTCTTGGTCTTACTACCCTTTAGGGCTATCGGCTGAGTAGTATTGGAGAGAAGAGAATTGCTGCCTCACAAAAGACTCCATCGAGTGGAAAAAAAGGGTGTATTTATCTTAGAATTCATATTCACCTTAAATTAACGTGGCAAAGAGCGAAAAAAAATGGCAGCTTGAAATAAAAGTGGCCATCCCGAAGTGAAACAACATTTGCTAAAGAAGACGCCTCCTGATCGTTTGAGTTCTCCATCTCTCTCGCTGACCCACATGACTGTCGGTCCAGGTCAACGGGTCGTCGCAAGGCTACTGCGACGTTTCGAGGGGACTATCGCGATACTACTGAGCGATGTGTAAAGTGAGGTCAAAAAGAAAATATTGTTTTAAAAAAAAACCCTCCAAGAATGCATATTTTAACACACAAAATTCCCGTTTTGGCGCATTTTTACCTCGCTTCCACCTAAAGTAAGGCAAAAGTATATCACTTTCTTCTGTTTCTTCCTAAGCAAATCTGAAAAATGTGTGGCAACATAATATCTTGCGAGTTTGATAAACTTATTCACAAACATTGTCTGCAATAATTAATGTTTACCATCATATGTGGTTTAGTCACATGGTTAGTGTAGGCCTACAGCCGTCATACGTGATTCTTCTATTTAGCAGGTAAAGAGTCGTAGTATGTGATTTCTCGTACAATAGAGCAGGTGAACAGCCATGTGATTCCTCAATATAACAGGTGAATAACCGCCATTTATTTGATTCTTCCATAAAGCGGGCGAATAGTAGTAAAATATGATTCCTCCATATGGTAGGAAGATATACGTCATATGTCATTCCTCCATATGGTAGGAAGACGTCATATGGTATCCTCCCTTTTTCAAAAAAATATAAAAGTATCAAATGTGATTAGACCAAAGTTTTTTTAATTAGTACATAATAGATCAAGGATTTTGTTAGGGGTAGAGATTGGGAGAGTAGATGAGAGGAAATGCACCCGTATTACCGTGGATAGGGGATTAGAAAACCCCTGTGATATATCACATGTGGAGAACCACCCCCCCCCCCCCCTGTGATTGAAACCACAACCTTTCCGAGAGAATCCAATTTATTGTTTGCTTGACGTATTAGACCATGCTACTACAAGATGTGTGTGCGCCTCAGTAAGGGGGTTTGTGCTATTCAGCGGCACAGCTATTAATCCTGTTTTTTATGGATCCTGAGATGACAGGATGGGGTGAGGGGGGATGGGGTGATAGGAAGGGTTGTAGCACATGATGGTGGCAGAGGGAGGGAGGGGGTTGGGGAGAGGGATAGAGGAGCACCTGGGTGGAGTGGGAGACAAAAAATATTTTTTTGGTGCGTGGTTCTGTGACTCATTAGCATAATTGTTGATGGAGGACTTGAGGGAGGGGGAGGGGTGAGGGGCAGAGGACACGACTGGGATGCGCGGAGGGCTAGGGATGGCTGAGAGGGGGTCGAGGGGGACTAGCATACGGAGGACAGGGTTTTCTCTCCCTCTCTCTCTGCAAATGTGGGTCGTCTCACGGTCTCGATGTGTAGGTGTATTCTAGGTAGTAAAACGTATCATGGATTGGGATCCTGGGTAGTATGCTACCTTAGTACAGCAAAGTTAAGACCCTCTACATAAAACTTCAATACCGCGGAGGTTTTTAGTTTCAAAAAACAGAATACCACTCTTGAGTAGACCCGACCTAGATTCGAACCCTAGATGCGACCACCGGAGGGGATCTGAGTGGTCAGTCCTAGGTTGAATCCCTAGATCACAGGAAACAACTTAACGGAACAGGCTACTGATCTAGAAGTCCCGGGTTCATAGGAAACGACCTAATGGAACAGGCTACTGATCTAGATGTCTCGGGTTCGGAACAGGCTACAGATCCCTAGGTCCTAGGTTGAATCCCTAGATCACAGGAAACAACCTAACGGAACAGGCTACTGATCCATAGGTCCCAGGTTCAATCCTCATATCTATAATGTAGATCATAGGATAACAGTATGAAGTCTGGACCAGATTGAAGACAAGCACTCTTACAATATGAAGTAGAATCAGATTGAAGATAAGCACTCTAACAATATGAAGTAGGAACAGATTGGAGACAAGCACTCTAACAGTATGAAGTAGAATCAGATTGGAGACAAGCACTCTAACAGTATGAAGTAGGAACAGATTAGAGACAAGCACTCTAACAGTATGAAGTCTGGACCAGATTGAAGACAAGCACTCTAACAGTATGAAGTCTGGACCATATTGGAGACAAGCACTCTAACAATATGAAGTAGGAACAGATTGGAGACAGGCACTCTAACAGTATGAATTAGAATCAGATTGAAGATAAGCACTCTATCAATAAGAAGTAGGAACAGATTGGAGACAAGCACTCTAACAGTATGAAGTAGAATCAGATTAAGATAAGCACTCTTACAATATGAAGTAGGATCAGATTGGATACAAGCACTCTAACACTATGAAGTAGAATCAGATTGAAGATAAGCACTCTTACAATATGAAGTAGAATCAGATTGGATACAAGCACTCTAACAGTATGAATTAGAATCAGATTGAAGATAAGCACTCTAACACTATGAAGTAGGAACAGATTGGAGACCAGCACTCTAACAGTATGAAGTAGAATCAGATTAGATAAGCACTCTAACATATGAAGTAGGACCAGATTGAGACAAGCACTCTAACATATGAAGTATGGACCAGATTGAGACAAGCACTCTAACAGTATGAAGTACGGAACAGATTGAAGAAAGCACTCTAACAATATGAAGTAGAATCAGATTGGAGAAAGCACTCTAACAGTATGAATAGGAATCAGATTGGAGATAAGCACTCTAACATTATGAAGTAGGAACAGATTGGAGACAAGCACTCTAACAGTATAAGTAAATCGATGGAGACAAGACTCTAACATATGAAGTAAATCAATGAAAAAGCACTCTAACAATATGAAGTAGGAACAGATTGGAGACAAGCACTCTAACAGTATGAAGTTGGACAGATTGGAGACAAGCACTCTAACAGTATGAAGTACAGATAGATGAGACAAGCACTCTAACAATATGAAGTAGATCAGATTGGATACAAGCACTCTAACAATATGAAGTAGAATCAGATTGAGATAACATCTATACAATATGAAGTAGGAACAGATTGGATACAAGCACTCTAACATATGAATTAGAATCAGATTGAAGATAAGCACTACTATAAGTAATATAGAAAGTAGGATCAGATTGGAACAAGCACTCTAACATATGAAGTGAACAGATTGAAGATAAGCACTCTTACAATATGAAGTTAGAATCAGATTGAAACAAGCACTCTACAGTATGAATTAGATCAGATTGAAGATCAAGCACTCTAACATATGAAGTCTGAACAGATTGAGACAAGCACTCTAACAGTATGAAGTGATCAGATTAAAGATAAGCACTCTAAATATGAAGTGACAGATTGAAATAAGCACTCTAACAATATGAAGTAGGACAGATTGGAAAAAGCACTCTACATATGAATAGATCAGATTGAAGATAAGCACTCTACAATAGAAGTAGATCAGATTGGATAAGCACTCTAACAGTATGAATTAGAATCAGATTGAGATAAGCACTCTACATATGAAGTAGGATAGATGGAGACAAGCACTCTAACAGTATGAAGTAAATCGATTGAGACAAGCACTCTAACATATGAAGTAGAACAGATTGAGAAAGCACTCTAACAGTATGAAGTAGGAACAGATTGGAGACAAGCACTCTAACATATGAATAGAATCAGATTGGAGACAAGCACTCTAACAGTATGAAGTCTGGACCAGATTGGAGACAAGCACTCTAACAGTATGAAGTAGAATCAGATTGGAGACAAGCACTCTTACAATATGAAGTGGAATCAGATTGGAACAAGCACTCTACAATATGAGTAGGATCAGATTGGATACAAGCACTCTAACATATGAATTAGAATCAGATTGAAGATAAGCACTCTAACAATATGAAGTAGGATCAGATGGAACAAGCACTCTAACAATATGAGTAGAATCAGATTGAGAAAGCATTCTAACATATGAAGTAGGACCAGATTGGAGACAAGCACTCTAACAGTATGAATTGACAGATTGAAGACAATCACTATAGCAGTATGAAGTCGGCAGATTGAAGACAAGCACTCTATCAGTATGAAGTTACAGATTGAGACAAGCACTCTAACAGTATGAATTGACCAGATTGAAGACAAGCACTCTAACATATGAAGTAGAATCAGATTGAAGATAAGCACTCTTACAATATGAAGTAGGATCAGATTGGATACAAGCACTCTAAATATGAATTAGAATCAGATTAAGAAGCACTCTAAGAATCTTGACACACTAAAGTAGAATCACAATTGGAGACAAGCACTCTAACAGTATGAAAGTTGAACAGATTGGAAAGATAAAGCACTCTTACATATGAAGTAGATCAGATTGAAGAAAGCACTCTAACATATGAAGTAGAATCAGATTGGAGACAAGCACTCTAACAGTATGAAGTAGAACAGATTGGAGACAAGCACTCTACATATGAAGTAGAATCAGATTGGAGACAAGCACTCTAACATATGAAGTAGGAACAGATTGAGACAAGCACTCTAACATATGAAGTCTGGACCAGATTGGAGACAAGCACTCTAACAGTATGAAGTAGAATCAGATTGAAGATAAGCACTCTAACAATATGAAGTATGATCAGATTGATACAAGCACTCTAACACTATGAAGTAGAATCAGATTGAAGAAAGCATTCTACAATATGATGTAGAACAGATTGATACAAGCACTCTAACACATATGAAGTAGAATCAGATTAAAGATAAAGCACTCTTACAATATGAAGTAGGATCAGATTGGATACAAGCACTCTAACAAATATGAAGTTAGAAATCAAAATTGAAGATAAAGCATCTTACAATATGAAGTAGAATCAGATTGGATACAAGCACTCTAACATATGAAGTAGAATCAGATTGAAGATAAGCACTCTAACAATATGAAGTAGGATCAGATTGGATACAAGCACTCTAACAGTATGAAGTAGAATCAGATTGGAGACAAGCACTCTAACATATGATGTAGGAACAGATTGGAGACAAGCACTCTAACACTATGAAGTAGAATCAGATTGAGAAAGCACTCTAACATATGAAGTAGGATCAGATTGGAGACAAGCACTCTAACAGTATGAATTAGAATCAGATTGGAGACAAGCACTCTAACATATGAAGTAGAACAGATTGGAGACAAGCACTTAACAGTATGAAGTAGAATCGATTGAGAAAGCACTCTACAAGTATGAAGTAGAACAGATTGAAGATAAGCATCTAACAGATATGAAGTAGGAACAGATTGGAGACAAGCACTCTAACAGTATGAAGTAGAATCAGATTGAGATAAGCACTCTAACAATATGAAGTAGGATCAGTTGGAGACAAGCACTTCTAACAGATGAAGTAGAATCAGATTGGAGACAAGCACTCTTACAATATGAAGCAGGATCAGATTAGAGACAGGCACTCTAACAGTATGAAGTAGGAACAGATTAGAGACAAGCACTCTAACAGTATGAAGTCTGGACCAGATTGAAGACAGGCACTCTAACAGTATGAAGTCTGGAAAGTTCAAAAAATATTATTTCCAGATATGACGAGTATATTCTCCCTCTCACAGGTCTCGAAGTATCCAGCAAATGTGGGTTCACTTCCCAATTCCTATCTCCCTCCGATGGTCAGGTGTGTTAGGATAACCGTACTTAATCGATGAATTGTTTTCAGGTTAAATGTGAATAGTTACACCCGTATGTGTATAGGTGTGTGTGTGTGTGTTTTAGGATAACCGTACTTAATCAATGAATTGTTTTCAGGTTAACAATACGAGGTTCGAACCTTGCTTCCCAGGATAATTGTACTCGAAACTAATATGGCTCATTCATGCGGAGGGGGGGGGGGAGTAAACATTGAATTGTTTTCAGGAACAGGCTACAGATCCATAGGTCCTAGGTTCAATCCTTAGATCACAGGAAACAACCTGGATATGACAAGTATATCTCTCTCTCTCTCGGTATGGAACACCCGGGTGGAGGGGTTATCTCTCGCATCGTGACGTAGCGTTTAAACCCCATGGATAGGGTAGTAAGGTGTCCCACACGGTAAAGTGTGTCGCGGGGGGCTTGACCTAGTGACTACGGTGCACAGCTGCTCTTGAAAGAGCCGTACATTATCATAACAGTCAAGGTATTAGAACATAAATTTCTTGAGGGTCTAGATCTGTGTACTTTGTAGGAGGTCTTCGGACGGTTCTCTCTCTCTCTCCCCGAGGTCGGAGAGTTTCTCTCTCTGGGAGGCGTACGTCCGGTAAATGGTAGGTCTACCCTTTATTACCGTTGTCCTGCACGAGTCTTCGTGGGAGGGAAGGGATCAGCTCCTGAATTATATCATCGTGAACCCTTGATCTTTTTTCCTCAACACCTGACCCATGATTGAGAATGGTGTCTCTTCATGCTAGGCTGGAGTTATTTAAGAATGCCTCTGATTCTAATCACCGGAGCGCTCGGAGAGGCTATGACCCTGCAGGAGGGTTGGGTAGAGAATCTTGATTATAAGCTTCCTCCTCCCCTCCCGCTTCACACGAGAACATCTGCGTGAGATGAACAATATATATAGATCTGAACTTCTAGGCGGGCTCATCTGCATTCATCCCGGGTAGCCATGGCGTCAGAATTTGTGGCCGCATTTTTGACGGAGGTGGGAAGTAATGAGATACTTCCACGTAAATTGACTGACTTGGAGATAGGTCACGCGTACCGTATTTCTTCAATAAAATCGGTAAATACGCGATTCGGTCGTCGTATACTTACTGTACTCGAAGCCAAGTATCAAGTTTGGCTGCCGCGAAGATTTTCGACCCTCACCGATCTTCAGATAGAGGATATCTCGAAAGCGGGTCTGCTACTTGTCTACAAAGGTCTCTCTACCGCCACCAAAACGGCCATTCTGAACTTTGAAGGTAAGTGTGTGTGTGTTAGGGTAACTGAACCTAATTGTTTACATCAGGCTCGTGTGAGTTGCGAGTGTGTGTTAATGAGAATTTAATCATAATACAATAATAATTGTACTTATAACATCAGTTAACTAGCAAAACTTAATCGTTAAATTTGTTTACAGAAATACACTCAATAATAAACCTGGTAAACCTAGAGGTCCTGGGTTCAATAATCAACGAATGAATTGTTTACATCATTAACTAACAATACAAGGTTCAAACCTCACTTCCTAGGATAATTGTGTTTAATCTATTCCTCGTAAGACCTAAGTCAATAATCATTGAATTGTTTTCAGGTTAAATGTGAATAGTTTAAGTACATTTTCGTCATGGTTAAAGGAATATCGAGAATTTAACACGAGTGTAAACACACTTTTTTTGTTACCTTCTTTTCTTATCTTCCTTCTTTTAACAGAAGGGAGCGAGGGATGACAATCTCCAGCAACAAAAAAAGAAATATTTAAACCTTTCTGTATTTACAGTAAACTAAAAAAAATATCACAAACAGCTTTCGTAGAAATCTTCCATACTAGCCGTTCTGGTTATACACTTACATAGTAATACTGTTTAGGGATTAATAAGGTTATATTTTTAGAGGAAATGTGAACAAATTTGCATGGTTAGAGAGACTAGAAAAACCATTAGGTTAAAACCATCCTGGCTGAGAGTCGAACCTTGACCCTCCAGACTCTTCAGAACAGGCGGGGGGGCTGAAGCAGCTAGGTAGTCTGATGGTCTAGGGGGTAAGGAGTCTGTCTTATGCACTTACACACATCATAGTCGTTCCTGTTTGTTGTTTACAGCCGTCTCGAGCCCACTTGACACTATCTTGGAGGGGATTGTAGCTGAATGAAGAGGAGGCTAAATGACAGAACCTCCAGCTAAAAGAGCCCGCTTTTCTTCTTCTCCTCCGCCACCCATTATTATTTAAGGAAGATTGTTTGAACTTTGCTTAATTCAATATTCAGATGAATTTTAAGGTAATTAATGGTTGAACTTCGTAATGTAATTAACTTTTTTAAATGTATGAATCTTGTAAAAGAGGTGATTAAGACCGTTCGAACTTTAGCTAATGTATTAATGACTGTATGTTATGATCGAACTTTAACGTACTAAGCTGATAAATGATAGAACTTTAAAGGTGATTAAGTTTTTTTGAACTTTGGCTAATTCAATATTCAAATGAAGTAACTGATTTAGGAAAGGTTTAAATCTACACATGCAGAACTTTTACGATTCTACTAGGTGAGGTGTTGAAGAGAGTGTATTTAAACCAATCTCCTTGTTACATCCTCATTTAATGGTAATTTGAACTTTGGCTAATTCAATATTCAAATGAAGTAACTGTTTGTTTTTTAAGGAGGATTGTTTGAACTTTGCTTAATTCAATATTCAGATGAATTTTTAAGGTAATTAATGGTTGAACTTCGTAATGTAATTAACTTTATTAAATGTATGAATCTTGTAAAAGAATTAATGAAAAGGTGATTAAGATCGTTCGAACTTTGGCTAATGTAATTAATGGACTGTATGTTTATGGTTGAACTTTGCTGTACTAAGCTAATAAATGACTGAACTTTGCCTGTGTTTTAGAAAAATATTGTTAGCTTCGTTATAATCCAGTCTCATTTAAAGGGGATTAAGATTTTTTGAACTTTGGCTAATAATGGTATTCAAATATGAACCGCTCTGATGTAAAAAAAAAGCTACTGGTTGTCGGGATGAATGTAGAGGGACTTTTAGCCAATGTAATTAATGCACTGTATGTTTATGGTTGAACTTTTTTAAATGTATGAATCTTGTAAAAGAGGTGATTAAGACCGTTCGAACTTTGGCTAATGTATGTTTATGATCGAACTTTAACGTACTAAGCTGATAAATGATAGAACTTTAAAGGTGATTAAGTTTTTTTGAACTTTGGCTAATTCAATATTCAAATGAAGTAACTGATTTAGGAAAGGTTTAAATCTACACATGCAGAACTTTTACGATTCTACTAGGTGAGGTGTTGAAGAGAGTGTATTTAACCAATCTCCTTGTTACATCCTCATTTAATGGTAATTTGAACTTTGGCTAATTCAATATTCAAATGAAGTAACTGTTTGTTTTTTAAGGAGGATTGTTTGAACTTTGCTTAATTCAATATTCAGATGAATTTTTAAGGTAATTAATGGTTGAACTTCGTAATGTAATTAACTTTATTAAATGTATGAATCTTGTAAAAGAATTAATGAAAAGGTGATTAAGATCGTTCGAACTTTGGCTAATGTAATTAATGGACTGTATGTTTATGGTTGAACTTTGCTGTACTAAGCTAATAAATGACTGAACTTTGCCTGTGTTTTAGAAAAATATTGTTAGCTTCGTTATAATCCAGTCTCATTTAAAGGGGATTAAGATTTTTTGAACTTTGGCTAATAATGGTATTCAAATATGAACCGCTCTGATGTAAAAAAAAAGCTACTGGTTGTCGGGATGAATGTAGAGGGACTTGATATAGCAATTTAGCCAATGTAATTAATGCACTGTATGTTTATGGTTGAACTTTTTTAAAATGTATGAATCTTGTAAAAGAGGTGATTAAGACCGTTCGAACTTTGGCTAATGTATGTTTATGATCGAACTTTAACGTACTAAGCTGATAAATGATAGAACTTTAAAGGTGATTAAGTTTTTTTGAACTTTGGCTAATTCAATATTCAAATGAAGTAACTGATTTAGGAATGGTTTAAATCTACACATGCAGAACTTTTACGATTCTACTAGGTGAGGTGTTGAAGAGAGTGTATTTAACCAATCTCCTTGTTACATCCTCATTTAATGGTAATTTGAACTTTGGCTAATTCAATATTCAAATGAAGTAACTGTTTGTTTTTAAGGAGGATTGTTTGAACTTTGCTTAATTCAATATTCAGATGAATTTTTAAGGTAATTAATGGTTGAACTTCGTAATGTAATTAACTTTATTAAATGTATGAATCTTGTAAAAGAATTAATGAAAAGGTGATTAAGATCGTTGAACTTTGGCTAATGTATGTTTATGGTTGAACTTTGCTGTACTAAGCTAATAAATGACTGAACTTTGCCTGTGTTTTAGAAAAATATTGTTAGCTTCGTTATAATCCAGTCTCATTTAAAGGGGATTAAGATTTTTTGAACTTTGGCTAATAATGGTATTCAAATATGAACCGCTCTGATGTAAAAAAAAGCTACTGGTTGTCGGATGAATGTAGAGGGACTTGATATAGCAATTTAGCCAATGTAATTAATGCACTGTATGTTTATGGTTGAACTTTTTTAAATGTATGAATCTTGTAAAAGAGGTGATTAAGACCGTTCGAACTTTGGCTAATGTATGTTTATGATCGAACTTTAACGTACTAAGCTGATAAATGATAGAACTTTAAAGGTGATTAAGTTTTTTTGAACTTTGGCTAATTCAATATTCAAATGAAGTAACTGATTTAGGAATGGTTTAAATCTACACATGCAGAACTTTTACGATTCTACTAGGTGAGGTGTTGAAGAGAGTGTATTTAACCAATCTCCTTGTTACATCCTCATTTAATGGTAATTTGAACTTTGGCTAATTCAATATTCAAATGAAGTAACTGTTTGTTTTTAAGGAGGATTGTTTGAACTTTGCTTAATTCAATATTCAGATGAATTTTTAAGGTAATTAATGGTTGAACTTCGTAATGTAATTAACTTTATTAAATGTATGAATCTTGTAAAAGAATTAATGAAAAGGTGATTAAGATCGTTCGAACTTTGGCTAATGTAATTAATGGACTGTATGTTTATGGTTGAACTTTGCTGTACTAAGCTAATAAATGACTGAACTTTGCTTAGTTTGATATATTAGTAATCCAGTCACTAACTAAGCAATTTAGCCAATGTAATTAATGGTCTGTATGTTTATGGTTGAACTTTACTGTACTAAGCTAATAAATGACTGAACTTTGCCTAGGTTGTTTTTTTTTTAAGATAATAAATGACTGAACTCTAAGCAACCACCTTTAAACTTTGACGAACGCGATGATAGATATCGTAGATGAAAGTTCTAATTGATTTAAATCTTAAGTGTTAAGCTGGTTCGAACCTAATGATGTAAACAAATCTTTTTAAAGATTTTAAAAGATTATTAAAGCAACCACCTTTAAACTTTGACGAACGCGATGATAGATATCGTAGATGAAAGTTCTAATTGATTTAAATCTTAAGTGTTAAGCTGGTTCGAACCTAAAGATTTTAAAAGATTATTAACTAATACCATCATCATACGCGCTACCAGGGCGAGCTGATGGTCTAGGTGTAAGGTGTCAGACTTCTATGCTGACGGTCGGGGTTCAAACCTCAGTCCCGCCACAAACCCTTCCCTCACCGAGGAATGCCAGACCGCCACCGTTAAACTGCTCGCAATGAAGAAGAACCCTCTTACCGCTGAGTTATCCAGGATTCACCCCCCCGCCCCCATGATGAATGACCGTGACTCGACCGTACGAGAGACAACCCTTGAAGGTCACACCCCCTCCCATGACGATGGCGAGGAGATCCGGGGTGATCTGAAAGTGAATGCGAGTTCCTGGGGGGTTATAACCTTGCATACTACCCAGGATCCCAATCCATGATACATTTTACCGAGGATTGAACGCTGGACATCTAGATCTGTAGCCTGTTCCTGAAAACAATTCAATGTTTACTCCCCCCCCCCCCTCCGCATGAATGAGCCATATTAGTTTCGAGTACAATTATCCTGGGAAGCAAGGTTCGAACCTCGTATTGTTAACCTGAAAACAATTCATTGATTAAGTACGGTTATCCTAAAACACACACACACACACCTATACACATACGGGTGTAACTATTCACATTTAACCTGAAAACAATTCATCGATTAAGTACGGTTATCCTAACACACCTGACCATCGGAGGGAGATAGGAATTGGGAAGTGAACCCACATTTGCTGGATACTTCGAGACCTGTGAGAGGGAGAATATACTCGTCATATCTGGAAATAATATTTTTTGAACTTTCCAGACTTCATACTGTTAGAGTGCCTGTCTTCAATCTGGTCCAGACTTCATACTGTTAGAGTGCTTGTCTCTAATCTGTTCCTACTTCATACTGTTAGAGTGCCTGTCTCTAATCTGATCCTGCTTCATATTGTAAGAGTGCTTGTCTCCAATCTGATTCTACTTCATACTGTTAGAGTGCTTGTCTCCAAACTGATCCTACTTCATATTGTTAGAGTGCTTATCTTCAATCTGATTCTAATTCATACTGTTAGAGTGCTTGTCTCCAATCTGTTCCTACTTCATACTGTTAGAGTGCTTATCTTCAATCTGATTCTACTTCATACTGTTAGAGTGCTTGTCTCCAATCCGATTTTACTTCATACTGTTATAGTGCTTGTCTCCAATCTGTTCCTACTTCATATTGTTAGAGTGCTTTTCTTCAATCTGATTCTAATTCATACTGTTAGAGTGCTTGTCTCCAATCTGATCCTACTTCATATTGTTAGAGTGCTTGTCTCCAATCTGATTCTACTTCATAGTGTTAGAGTGTTTGTCTCCAATCTGTTCCTACATCATATTGTTAGAGTGCTTGTCTCCAATCTGATTCTACTTCATACTGTTAGAGTGCTTGTATCCAATCTGATCCTACTTCATATTGTTAGAGTGCTTATCTTCAATCTGATTCTAATTCATACTGTTAGAGTGCTTGTATCCAATCTGATTCTACTTCATATTGTAAGAATGCTTATCTTCAATCTGATTCTACTTCATAGTGTTAGAGTGCTTGTATCCAATCTGATCCTACTTCATATTGTAAGAGTGCTTATCTTTAATCTGATTCTACTTCATAGTGTTAGAGTGCTTGTATCCAATCTGTTCCTACATCATATTGATAGAATGCTTATCTTCAATCTGATTCTACTTCATAGTGTTAGAGTGCTTGTATCCAATCTGATCATACTTCATATTGTTAGAGTGCTTATCTTCAATCTGATTCTACTTCATACTGTTAGAGTGCTTGTCTCCAATCTGGTCCAGACTTCATACTGTTAGAGTGCTTGTCTCCAATCTGTTCCTACTTCATATTGTAAGAGTGCTTGTCTCCAATCTGATTCTACTTCATACTGTTAGAGTGCTTGTCTCCAATCTGTTCCTACTTCATATTGTTAGAGTGCTTATCTTCAATCTGATTCTAATTCATACTGTTAGAGTGCTTGTCTCCAATCTGATCCTACTTCATATCGTAAGAGTGTTATCTTCAATCTGTTCAGACTTCATACTGTTAGAGTGCTTGTACCCAATCTGATCCTACTTCTATTGTAGAGTGCTTATCTCAATCTGATCCTAATTCATATTGTAGAGTGCTTGTATCCAATCTGATCCTACTTCATATTGTAAGAGTGCTTATTTCAATCTGATTCTACTTCATACTATTAGAGTGCTTGTCTTCAATCTGGTCAAGACTTCATATGTTAGAGTGCTTGTCTTCAATCTGGTCAGACTTCATACTGATAGAGTGCTTGTCTCAATCTGCTCCAGACTTCATACTGTATAGTGATGTCTCAATTGGTCCACTTCTAATGTTGAGTGCTTGTCTCAATCTGTCCAGACTTCATACTGTTGAGGCTTGTCTCCAATCTACTCTACTCATATTGTTAGAGTGCTTTCTCCGCTGTCCACTTCTATGTTAGAGTGTTATTTCAATCGATTCTATTCATATGTAAGTGTTGTATCCATCTGATCCTACTTCATATGTAAGAGTGCTGTATCCATCTGATTCACTCATATGTAAGAGTGCTTGTCTCAATCTGATTCTACTTCATATGTTAGAGTGCTTGTCTCCAATCTGGTCCGACTTCATACTGTTAGAGTGCTTGTCTCCAATCTATCATTCTTACTGTAGAGTGCTTGTCTCCAATCTGTTCCTACTTCTACGTTGAGTGCTTATCTCAATCTGTTCTACTTCTACGTAGAGTGTGTCTCCAATCCGATTTACTTCATACTGTTAGAGTGCTTGTCTCCAATCTTATCCTACTTCATATGTTAGAGTGCTTATCTCAATTGATTCTATTCATACTGTTAGAGTGCTTATCCAATCTGATTCTACTTCATATTGTTAGTGCTTATCTTCAATTGATTCTACTTCATACTGTTAGAGTGCTTGTCTCCAATCTGTCCTACTTCATATTGTAGAGTGCTTATCTGTCAATTCTAATTTGATTCTTTACTTCTATTCTAGTTAGAGTGCTTGTTCCAATCTGTTCCTACTTCATATGTAGATGCTTATCTTCAATCTGATTCTTTCATATGTTAGAGTGCTTGTATCCAATCTGATCTACTTCATATTGTAGAGTGCTATCTTCAATCTGATTCTACTTCTATGTTAGAGTGCTTGTATCCAATCTGCTGGTCTTCACGATCTTCATATGTTAGAGTGCTTGTATCCAATCTGTTCCTACTATATTGTAGATGCTTTCTTCATCTGATTCTACTTCTATGTTAGAGTGCTTGTTCCAATCTGATCCTACTTCATATTGTTAGAGTGCTTATCTTCAATCTGATTCTATATCATTGCAGACTGTTAGAGTGCTTGTCTCAATCTGTCTACTTCATTTGTAAGAGTGTTTTCTCCAATCTGATTCACTTCATACTGTTAGAGTGCTTGTCCCAATCTGTTCCTACTTCTATGTAGAGTGCTTCTCAATCTGATCTATTCATACTGTTAGAGTGCTTGTTCCAATCTGATCTACTTCATATTGTTAAGTGTTGTCTCAATCTGGTCCAACTTCATACTTTAGAGTGCTTGTCTTCAATCTGGTCGACTTCATACTGTTAGAGTGCTTGTCTCTAATCTGTCCTACTTCATACTGTAGAGTGCTTGTCTCAATCTGATTCACTTCATACTGTAAGTGTTGTCTCTCAATTGTTCCTACTTCATAGTTAGAGTGCTTACTCAATCTGTCAATTCATACTGTTAGAGTGCTGTATCCAATCTGATTCTACTCATATTGTAGAGTGCTTATCTCAATTGATTCTACTTCATATGTTAGAGTGTTGTATCAATCTGATCTATTCATATTGTAGAGTGCTTATCTAATCTGATCTCTCATATGTAAGTGCTTGTATCCAATCTGTTCTACATAATATTGTAGAATGCTTTCTCAATCTGATTTACTTCATATGTTAGAGTGCTTGTATCCAATTGTCCACTTCATATGTTAGAGTGCTTTCTCAATCTGATTCTATTCATACTGTTAGAGTGCTTGTCTCAATCTGTTCAGACTTCATACTGTTAGAGTGCTTTCTCCAATCTGTTCTACTTCATATGTAGAGTGCTTGTCTCCATCGATTTACTTCATACTGTTAGAGTGCTTGTCTCCAATCTGTTCCTACTTCATATTGTTAGAGTGCTTATCTCAATTGATTCTAATTCATACTGTTAGAGTGCTTGTCTCCAATCTGATCCTACTTCATATTGTAGAGTGCTATCTTCAATCTGGTCACTTCATACTGTTAGAGTGCTTGTCCAATCTGTCCTACTTCTTATTGTAGAGTGCTTATATTCATTCATTGGTCTACCAGACCTTCATATTGTAGAGTGCTTATCTTAATCTATTCTACTTCATACTTTAGAGTGCTTGTCTCAATTGTCAGACTTCATAGTTTAGAGTGCTTCTTCAATCTGGTCAAACTTCATATGTTAGAGTGCTTGTTCAATCTGCACTTCATACTGTAAGTGTTTCTTCAATCTGTCACTTCTACTGTTAGAGTGCTTGTTCCATCTGTCCACTTCATATGTTAGAGTGCTTGTCTCCAATCTGATCTACTTCATATTGTTAGAGTGCTTGTTCCAATCTGTCCTTCATATTGTTAGAGTGCTTATTTCATCTGATTTAATTATATGTTAGAGTGCTTGTATCCATCTGATCCTACTTCATATTGTAAGAGTGCTTTTCCAATTGATTCTATTTTTTTTTTTTTTTTTTTTTTTTTTTTTTTTTTTTTTTTTTTTTTTTTTTTTTGAGTGCTTATCTTCAATCTGATTTAATTCATACTGTTAGAGTGCTTGTATCCAATCTGATTCTACTTCATATTGTAAGAGTGCTTATCTTCAATCTGATTCTACATTCATAGTGTTAGAGGTCTTGTATCCAATCTGATCCTACTTCATATTGTAAGAGTGCTTTATCTTTAATCTGATTCTACTTCATAGTGTTAGAGTGCTTGTATCCAATCTGTTCCTACATATATTGATAGAATGCTTATCTTCAATCTGATTCTACTTCATAGTGTTAGAGTGCTTGTATCCAATCTGATCTACTTCATTTGTTAGAGTGCTTATATTCAATCTGATTCTACTTCATACTGTTAGAGTGCTTGTCTCCAATCTGGTCCAACTTATACTGTTAGAGTGCTTATCTCAATCTGATTCCTACTTCATACTGTTAGAGTGCTTGTCTCCAATCTGATTCAACTTCATACTGTTAGAGTGCTTGTCTCCAATCTGTTCCTACTTCATATTGTTAGAGTGCTTATCTTCAATCTGATTCTACTTCATATTGTAAGAGTGCTTGTCTTCAATCTGGTCCAGACTTCATACTGTTATCCTATGATCTACATTATAGATATGAGGATTGAACCTGGGACCTATGGATCAGTAGCCTGTTCCGTTAGGTTGTTTCCTGTGATCTAGGGATTCAACCTAGGACCTAGGGATCTGTAGCCTGTTCCGAACCCGAGACATCTAGATCAGTAGCCTGTTCCATTAGGTCGTTTCCTATGAACCCGGGACTTCTAGATCAGTAGCCTGTTCCGTTAAGTTGTTTCCTGTGATCTAGGGATTCAACCTAGGACTGACCACTCAGATCCCCTCCGGTGGTCGCATCTAGGGTTCGAATCTAGGTCGGGTCTACTCAAGAGTGGTATTCTGTTTTTTGAAACTAAAAACCTCCGCGGTATTGAAGTTTTATGTAGAGGGTCTTAACTTTGCTGTACTAAGGTAGCATACTACCCAGGATCCCAATCCATGATACGTTTTACTACCTAGAATACACCTACACATCGAGACCGTGAGACGACCCACATTTGCAGAGAGAGAGGGAGAGAAAACCCTGTCCTCCGTATGCTAGTCCCCTCGACCCCCTCTCAGCCATCCCTAGCCCTCCGCGCATCCCAGTCGTGTCCTCTGCCCCTCACCCCTCCCCCTCCCTCAAGTCCTCCATCAACAATTATGCTAATGAGTCACAGAACCACGCACCAAAAAAATATTTTTTGTCTCCCACTCCACCCAGGTGCTCCTCTATCCCTCTCCCCAACCCCCTCCCTCCCTCTGCCACCATCATGTGCTACAACCCTTCCTATCACCCCATCCCCCCTCACCCCATCCTGTCATCTCAGGATCCATAAAAAACAGGATTAATAGCTGTGCCGCTGAATAGCACAAACCCCCTTACTCGCCTCCCATTTTTTTTTCTTGTTTCGTTTTGGCGTCTTCAGTGCGAGCGAGCATCTGCCACTTGTTTAATCGACAACATTCTTAACCTTAACACTTTTATTCTGTTTTTTAATGCATCTGGGATATCCCGATTAACTAGCCACAGAGTACACCATGGTGTCTACTCAAATTGACCAATGAAATTCCCGACATTTCCCTGATCATTTCCTAAAATTCCCGACTAAAAAAAGTATGTCACATCCTTCTAACTCGCCCCCCCCCCTTCGTTTTTCTATTAATCTTTTTTACTAATAATAAAAAGTTTTAAAATTTGAATAAATTTTTTTAATTTGTATTAAAATTGTTTACTATGAATTAAAAATATATTACACAGCTACAAACAAAAAAAGACACAATTTACTGATTTAATGATTACTGTATATCATATTTTGAGTAAAATATAATTTTCCTGGATTTTTATTGTGATTTACCAAATTGCCGACTTATTCCCGTTTTTTCCCGATCACTTCAAATTCCCGGCTAATTCCCGTTTTCCCTGATGATAGACACCCTGTACACACACTGGTGTTCATACGATCCAAGCCGTCAGTCTCGATATAATTTGGTAGGTTAAGACTTGAATCTAGGCTGGATGAATTTGGGGCTAGTTTTCCCACATGTTCCCAAATATATTCTTTTTTTTTTGTCTTCACGCTAATGTGGGTGAATTTATTATCTGATATATCTTACTCATCCCTTTCTCTAAAATAAACTGTTACTCAGTGTTTAGCGTAGTAGTTTTAAAAAAAAAGGCAACTCTGACCCGAGAGGCCAGTGTTAGAATCTCGAGCTTGGGCTTTATGTACTGGAGAGGTTTATTTCCATAATATGGGTTCTCACCTTCTCTTCGGGTAAACACTGGGCGAAGGTTACTTACAAATTCCCTTTCCTCACTATGTTCCTTTGGCTTATATCAATGGTTTATAAACGGTACGAGCACTAGAGCTCACAACATATAAATACACCCTCCTCATTAAACAACCAAATCGCTCCTTGGAACTAGACAACCTGCTGTTCACACAACTTTCCAGTTATAAAGAAAACAGCTATTAGCCCTTCCAATGGACCACCCGGTCTCACGTCTGGCGAGCTCCCCCTCTCCTGATTCTTCAAGGGCACCTTCTGCTCGCACTCAATAGGTGAACCAGACAGGGGCACAAAGTTTCGAGCCGACACACGC
The DNA here is from genome assembly GCA_039000515.1 of Timema cristinae. Taxonomy (NCBI): domain Eukaryota; kingdom Metazoa; phylum Arthropoda; class Insecta; order Phasmatodea; family Timematidae; genus Timema; species Timema cristinae. The sequence continues at coordinate 24,015 of JBCFYV010002444.1, forward strand.
CAGCCAGCCACGGTGGCATCGTCCAGAGAGGCCTCCTTGACATTTCACCACGCTCGTGTGGGGATTCAGCCAAGAATATGTTGGACAGGTCCACCACGCCCTGTGATTTATTGACAGTCTGGTATAAAGAAACGACAGATTACAATCCTTCAGGACAAACAGTGCTGGTGTGAAGAAACCTTAAGACCACAATACCACGTTAATAAATAATGAATAGCAAATGCACAAACACCTTTAAATAGAACCAACAAACTAATGAAGTACTTTAAAAGAGGACCCAAAAGCGAATGAATGTGCAATCACCTTAAGAGAACCTAAAGGCTAATGAATAATAAATATGCAAATACCTTAGGAGAGGCCCTGAAGGCTGATAAAGAATAACTGTGCAAGTACCCTAAGAGAAGACCTATAGTCTAGTGAAGATATATTGTGCAAGTACCTTAAGAGAGGCCCTAAAGTCTGATTAAGAATAACTGTGCAGATACTTTAAGAGAGGGCCTAAAGGATACTGAAGAAATACTGTGAAAGGAGCAACAGGGTACTGGAGATGGAGAGTTGATATACAACATCAAAGAGGACAACCTGAAGAAAGATGCTACGCAGGCACAGTCCTTCAGAGCACACTACAGCCTACTTGAGAATCGTCTTCATGATGGGCCTTAGTCCTAAATCTAATCCGTAGCAGTGACATGATATGAAGAACTTTACTTCCCTCATTCCATTAATGTTTTCCAGAAAGAAAGTTTCGGTATCAAATTAAGATACTTCAAAGATGTGTCAGTATTTACGCAAATTTAGAAATAAAAGTTTCGAATCGTAAGCTTTATAAAAATAAAAATGAGAACCTGAAGCAGACTGCACAATGAATGGACGTATACGACCAACTTGCTAATATGCTAGATGTGCGCATGTGCATAGCACTTGGTTTTGTTTTACGTCTAGATCTTTAAAAAAAATCATCAGGATTTTCTTCCCTAAGTTCATTTACTAGTGTAATATGTGACTTTTGTCTTTGAAGCAGCCATATTTTTCTCCAAAAATTCTTCCTTTTCCTAGATGGACGTTGCAGACTTTGGCTTAAAATCACTAATACTGTTTCCGCCACCAATGCGTGTTTATTATAAATCCAAATATTAAAAAAAAGTTACTTTACAAAGACTTCCGCCACAACACGTACTGCCTTGAAAACATAAAATAACAGGGTAAGAAACTGCACTTCATATTATATGCCCACACGTCACAAAAGTCTTAACTTGAACTGATATTGCTTCATATATCGTCTCGTGAATGGGCACCTTAAGTGTAAAGTGGTCTTCCTTGTTTTGTTTGTAATTTCCGTTACTGGACTTTCCAAAACCACTCCTCTACTATAGCAATAGCTATAAGAAGTGGCCTAATGAAGCAATGTATATTTATAAACAGAGAAAACACTCTTTTTTTTAGTGAGAATGTACAGATATTAACCAGGCGTGTACAATTACTTCTACCTACCAGTTATTTAGAAGAAGAAAAAATCGTTAGCAGGAGTAACCGACACTAATTTAGGTTTATCCTTTTCTCACGTAGTAGGAAAAAAGATAGTGTAGTTGAGGTTCTTTGTTGTGTGCATTCATTATGGGCTATTTGCAGGATTTTCTACAAATTTTCTCTACCTTATATATATGCCCTCACGGGATATTTTTGTATATTGCTTAAGGCCACTAACCCATCCTCAGTGACACTCAATTTTCATTAGATACTATTTTAGTTTGTTCTCCTTGTGCTGTATGAATAAAAGGCAGGTAGAGTTAATATTTTTGCAGGCATCCGCACTTCAAGTAAAAATAAAAATACAAGCGGCGACCTTTGCCCACTTATTTCAATTCTTCTAACATCCTTTATTTCGCGGTAGACAAGATTGCTGAGATCGGTATGATGTAGTGAGGGTGATTTTCCACTCGCCCTCCACGCAAATATGAGTAATCTTACTCTAAATATAGCCTTCCTAATCCTTAAAAACAATAACGTAATCAGTACATAAGCATATAGTCCAAAAGAGTAGTAAGACACGGAGCTAAAAGTAACAATATACTTGAAAGGTGCAATCAACGTTCACAGCTTATTCAGTGCATATGCGCTTTTTAACTAAAAACAGGTCAACCACTATGTCGAGTGAGTTGATAGTTGAAAAGATTATAAACAATACATTATAAACAAAAAGCTGTGTGTTGATAGTTTATAGCCACACAAAATTTCCATAGGCACACGAAAATAATTTTCCAAAATATTATTGATAAATTGGGCACGCACTATTAAGAACCGGGAAATGAGATAAAAGGTTACGTTAGAACCAGAAAACTGATCCGATTGTGTTTTTTCTTCATTCTTCGCTAACACTTAAACCGGTATCAGCTTAAATGTGTAACGTTGCTTGAGATCAACGTTACAAGCAAGAAGCACATATGAGTTAAATAACACCAAGTCTACAACCACGAAGAGTGGACCTAACAAGACTCACCAAAAAACTGCCCCGTTTCTCGGTCTCCGTGTGTGAAGTCTCATCAACAAACATCCCGGCCCGTGTACATTGTTCTCGCCCCGAGTGAAAAAGCGTAACTGATAGACTGTGGAGGTGTGGCGTGGTGAGCGTGGCATTTCTCACGTTGCCCCATGGGAAGTGGTCAGACAGTGATCACGTGATGTTCTCGACGTCTCTCCAATGACCTATTTGTTCTTTACCACCAATCCCGCTGTTTCATGTGAATGTTCTACTATGTTCTTTTGCTTCCCTATGTTCCCCTCCTCTCAGAGAAAAATTGCTTATAATCTGATGTCGTTTGCCTTAAGCGGCACTTCTTGGTTTGCCCGTGTCTAGGACACACATCACGGGATGGGATTATTCCCAAAGGTATAAATTCAAATTTCGGCCGTACTACTCAAAATTTACTGTTTGGAAAATATTTAAAGAATATTTTAAATAGACTATAGGTTAGGTCTAAATTCTCTTTTTGGCCAGTACATTCTAAATTTCCTTTCGACTTTCATCTGTCATTTTCTGTAATATTGTAAGAATGGCTAAGTACGTAGATTAATATGACGTAATGCTATATATAATTTGTTAAATATATTGCCAGGGTTTTGCCCTTCCGGCTTGTTGTCCCGTGATTGAAACTATGAGGGACCATATATATTTTTCTTTAACTTACCTTTACAAGGCGAAATGCCTGGATTAATTTGGGCTAAGAATAATATAAGTATATTACTTTCTTTTTGGGTTGGCATTTAAGTAATACGCCAATGTTTTGTAACTATGAAGCGCGCACTGCGGGTTGCCGCTGAGGCCTGTTAAGGGGCTGTAAGCTACGTAGTGAATGTAATTGTTAGGATAAGGTTGCTATGGATACAGTGCCTCAGTATAGTTATGGGCATAACCCCTTTACCTCTTTTTTTTTGTTTATGTAATGGCTACATTGTAAAAGTAACCGTTAGGATAAGGTTGCTATGGATACAGCGCCTCAGTATAGTTATGGGCATAACCCCTTTACCTCTTTTTTTGTTTATGTAATGGCTACATTGTAAAAGTAACCGTTAGGACAAGGTTGCTATGGATACAGCGCCTCAGTATTGTTATGGGCATAACCCTTTTTTATTTTATGTAATTCTCTTGTAACTATCTGTTGTTACATATATATATAGTCACATATATACATATATAATTATTGTTAATCTATTCTCAAATAAATAATTATTTATTAGACTCGCAATCTTTAATTTACATCGACAAGTTCAAAGTAATTTTGGCTGATCAAACAAAAGACTCTCGTACCGTTCCTTTTGAGTCTTTAGGTATAGTAATGGATGGTGATTGAGAAGGGTTCATGGCGGCAGATTATTGAATAGGTCCAAGTATAGGCCTATCAACAAATATGCGGTCCTAACGCTCTTCTGCAATTAACTCATTTTCTTGTTGTTTTCATGCCCTCTTTACCTTATTGTACGTGTTCACCTGCCCTTGTCCTGTTGAGGAGAAGGGGGTGTATCACAAATGTTTTTATTTTTTATTTTAAATATTTATTTGTAAATTTTGCTTCTTTTTTTTAAACGTGGTATAATGGTTTTGCTGATCTGAATTCAATTGGATTTTTAAAGTAGGATACAGAAAATCATTCAATGATGCGACGTTTGGCTCAAGCTGAATTAGCTTCTCTTTTGCAACGCGTTTTACTGTTCTGTTGAGGTTCTACACATAAACACTAATTATGCTAATATGTCGGGGACGAGGAAGGTTGAGTTTAGAGGAAGAGTATAAAACCATTAAGGAAAACCACCATTAGTGGACTCGACCAGAAATCGAACCCCGATCTCCCAGTCATCGGCACTGAACGATCTATGCTACGCGTTAGCAATGGGGGTGGGAAGACGGGCTCTTAAAAAGGTATGCCAGCCCTGTTTTGGTTGAAGTTTGTAAATTATGTGTTGATATAATTTTTGTTCAAAATGAGTGCGTTAAATGCCTCAATTAAAAAAAAAATGAGGTAAAGGTTGCCTAGAAGAAAGAGAGAAAGAAGTGGGTGTATGAAGTGTCATAAAAGAGATACATTGAAAATAGTTGGGAGAATGGGCGACCAGCCAAACTGACGAATAATGAGGCAGCAAACTGCCACATAAATGACAGTCATAAAACTCGTAAATTTTTTTTACAAAACACTTTTGAATGGGTTGTTGAAGATGTAGTGTTAAGGTGGAGAGTTTGTTTGGGAAGGGGAGGGATGTATATGTAAAGGGAACTTTAAAGCCACTCTGAGTATATTATCAAGTTTGTCTGTCATCCGATTTTAGGATCCACGTTTCTTTTTAATCAGGGACTTAACTTGGAAGTTTAGGTAGATACTTGGCGAGCACTCATTATGTGTCTAACTTACGGATCCTGGCCGAGTATAAAGAGGGCGTTTTTTTTTTTTTTTTTTGTTAAGCTAGTTTCCCACTCTACCTCCACGCAAATGCGTGTTGATCTCGCAAATCCACCTTCCTCATTTCTACCATTTTATTTTATTAGGTGTTCTGTCTTGTGACAGGTCCATTTCTTTTGTCAGGGAACTTAGACTGCCAATGCATACTGCCCTCTGCCTCCTTCTTTGACAGCTTCTATAATTTTCCTCTTTCCTTCAAGTCATCAAATATTTGAATCATCCTCCTTTCTAAGATCCTCTTTCTCTCAACTTTGCCTTCTATGACGTTGTGTAGAAGACGGTTCCTCCTAAGTATTTATCCGAGCCAGTTTGCTTTGTAGCGAAGAATTACATCCAAAATTGTTCTCTTAGCACCCATTTTTCTTAGGACTTCGTCATTTGTCACCCTGTCTGTCCACTTTATCTTCTCCAACACCACATTTCAAAGCTCTCCAAGTATTTACTATGCATCGTTCCTTAAAGTTCAAGTTTTTGCTCCATAAAATGCGTTGCTCCAAATGTAGCATTTTGTCAGTTTTTTCCTCAGTTCCAAACTTAACATACTGGTCAGCAGTAACTTCTTGTTGAAAGCTTCCTTGGCCATGGCGATCCTCCACCAAATTTACTTGGTGCATTAGGCATCCTTTGTTAGCAAACGTCCCAGGTACTTGAACTGTTTTATGCTCTCCACCTCCTGGTTTCCAATTTTGATTTTCATTGGCTCTTAATTTTTTGAAATTTCCGTCACTTTTGACTTCTCAATGTTGAATTCCAGACCATATCTTTTCCCTTTCTCTACCAGCTGGTTCATCCATCATTTTCTGCAAATCTTCATTTTGGCCACTACTGCTAGATCTCTGCTTATAGGCTGGATGGGTATTTAGACCCGTTTCGAAACAACACAACGGTAATAAGATTGTATTAAAATAACCTTATTATATAGCTCAAAATGTTACTGAATATATTTTAATATATTCTTGCGCCAAGCTATGTTTTCTTCAGTTTTTACGGTTCAGAACTGAATATATTTTAGATCAATATTAAGATGATTTGTTTAGTCTAAGAAAAAAAAATTGTGTTGTGTCATACTACCCATCCTGACTATGCGCATTAATAATAATAATAATAATAATAATAATAATAATAATAATGTGCCTGTGCTACGTCAATCTGTAGCTTAGTTTATGGAAAGATTAGCCAGTACTAATGTACCGTTGTCCAGAAGACGGCCGAATGTACTAATCGTACATCCTTTCCGAGGAGGTTCTTTACATGTCCCGATGAGGTGAGGGGATGATGATAGTGAATATGGCCGGGTGGAGTCAATTAAAAATTTAATACCCGCTCCAGTGACCACATGGTCTAAGGCACAACTCTAGCAATAGAATAGAGTGCCAATGAAAGGGAGATCGTGGTTCGATACTGGTATGATATACTGAGGGTGGTTTTCCCCTAAATAGTTTCCCACTCTTTCTCTCTCCATGAAAATGTGGTAAACACATCCTCTAAGTTCAAACTTCCTCATCCCTAACACATTATTGTAGTTAGTACATAAGTGCATAACCCGAATGGGTAGTAAGACACGGTGCTATAAAATATTAACTTAACTAATATTAACCTTATTAACCAACACCTGGTGAAAATTGTGAGTTACACTCCTTTCAAGAATAATCTCCCCGGTACCAGCCAGGAATCGAACCCGACACCTCTAGGTCATTAGCCAAGAGCTTTGGCCACTATGCCACAAGACCGGTTACTGCGCGCATTTTGTTACCTAAATTAGGTAGGCTCAAAACAGGTAGTATTTATAGAATAGTAATAATAATACAAATAATAATACTTAGCACCGCGTCTTACTACACGTTTGGGCTATATGCTTTAAGTGCTAACTACGCCAATGGGCTAGGAATTGGGGAGGTTGAATGTAGAGGAAGTGAACCCGCATTTGAGTGTAGGAAGAGTGGAAAACCATTTAGGAAAACCCACCCCAGTTCACCCGACCGAGATTCGAACCTTGATCTCACCGTCCTCGGCAGTCTAGCTCAACACAAAACCGGTGCGTTAGCTAACTACTCCCCTTCGTCACACTCGCTCGAGATTCGAACCCCGATGGCCAGTCGGACGTTTACAACGCATGGTCGCCGATGCGGGTAAGGATAGTACTAGTTTTGTTTGATTAGTTTGCTTAGAAAGTTCGCGTCAAGTTCCCCAAATAATGATGACTAAAATTGATCATGTTTACAAAGCTATTTGGAAAAAGATCAAATGTATGATTATACGTATTAAAATTACACCCTTAATTTAATTTCAAACATACGGAAACACGTGGTCTACGTTACACACAATATGGTTTGGGTTCTAGAGGTATTTTTATTAAATGCTCGCTTAAAATAAAACTTGATTGAGATAAAGTCCATTCATTCGTTTCAAGAGTATTGAGGATTAAAAAAAACTTCTCTTTGTACACAGCACTGTCTCTCTGTCAATTTGTCTGTCACTTTTCATTAATAAAGGCATGTTAAAATTTGTATTTATCAATTTATGGTGATTCTCTTTATTACATTGACGCCTTATTAATTTTTTCCGAAGTGTAAATGTTAAAAATTGATGGAAAGTCTTTGAAATGTACCCGCGAGAAAGTGGACAGGTAGTTTGACTGTAGGACACTCGTTTCATTTTCACGCACGGTCTAAAATATTTAAAGGGTACAGAGCAAATAGGTGGAAAGTCACATTACACACATTTTTCGGGACAGCGACTTATATCTAAAACCCTATAAAGACCCCAAAAAATACTTTAAAAAATAAAGACAGGGACCTCATTTAACTATAATCTCAAGTAAATTATAAAGGTCTCAATGACAGCACAGGTGCAGCACCAGCTCAATTTGATTGTACTTTCCTCCTTTTTACCCTGCACCCTTAGTTTAATATTGGTAAATTACATTATTTATATTTAAAATTTCTATGGTACTGTATTTTTCAAACCTAGGTTAGTTTTTAAGGCTTGTACTAAATAGGCCTAAAATATACTTAAAAATATGCACATTATATAACCATAGAAAAACTTATGTTGGTATTACAGCTCGACCCCAAATCGTGGCGTGAAATCCTGAAGTAGCAGTGAAAAGAACTTGTCTCCCCTTAATTGGAAATTATGTTAAAATGGAATCGTCAATAAACTTGTTTACAAGTGCCAATAAAAAGTACTTTTAAAAAAATTCTTAAAAGTATGTGGCTATGTTTTATCAAGAGGATAATATTGCTCACAAATGAAATAAGTATTTTAAAAAAAACAGGCAAGGGAAAGGTTATAACTCTAGAAACCATGTGATCACTTGACAAAGAAGACCACTGACCGCCAGGCTCGCTGGTAAAGCATTGGCTTACCAGGGCCAGAAGTGGAATGGTAAGGCGATGATTTCCTTAAGCCAAGCTTTCCTTCATTACGGCGCCTCAGCTTTAAGGGTTACTCTCATCATTTGGAGATCCTGTTCACTGTTGTAGGAGAGAGTAACCCGAGTGTGCTATGAAACCCCTTTCCCCCCTTCTCTACATCAATAAAACAGTCGATTATCTTCCACCTGGACCTCATAAAAACGTGAGTCAGACAGCTCTTGCAAGAAAAAGGAGGGGGCAATTATCGGAGCAGTGGATGGTAGGTCCACGTTGATGCGTTGGTCGGCTTCTGTTTGAAGGTGAGCCATTAATGTCTCGAAAACCTCCGTATGTGGTGGATTATCATTTCTTTGGTCCTTTAAAAAGTCGTGACTCGCTCTTGTGACGAGGAGAGCTCGGCTCTAGGGTAGGGTGTTGATTCTCGTTCCTGAAAAGAGGTCCCGATGGGTTGATGCCGAATCAGCGCGGCAATCCATTACAACTTGGGCTTCTTTAAACTCGCCCTGACATTAAAACTCCCCAATTTGATTCGAAACACCTTTAGGTTGAGCCGACATGCTGACACTCGAAATGTTTACTGGGATACCATACTTAATCTAGGAGTGTAAGGTAAGCGAGTAAAGGTAATTGTTTTTGCACTTTCTATATAAGAACATTATTTTGGTTGAAATTTTAAAAAAAAATGCTTCACTAGAAACATAGTTTAATTTATTCCCACGGTGACCTCACCAGTTCTTAAATATCTATCAGGGTATTCTGGAATTTAATGATAACCTTTTCACTTCATTTAAAAAGTTTGTCATCTAATGGCAGAATATCATGACAGATATTTAACAATAATTTTTGATATCACCATGTGAAGAAAATTAAGCTCTAGGTTTCTTTCTATTTAAAAAAAATCATTTTGGCCAAAAAATATTTTTTTCCCATATAAAATATGCAAAAACTATACTCGTCTCCCACATTCCCATTCGGGCGCCATCGGAGCGTAGAGATACGTCACAGACTTCAACAAATCCTGAGTCATACGATAAGTAATATGTTATTTCAAAATATGCTACACTCTCTAACAATGGAGCTGAAAGGTACAATAGCATGTCCCCATGGAATTAAAAACTTTACAGTTCACATTTTATGATTACAAACTAAAATATGGAATGAATTATTATTATTATTATTATTATTATCACCGCGTCTTACTACCCGTTCGGGTTATACGCACTTACACTAATATGTAATGGTAGGGTGATTGTGAGATGAAATGGAGGACCTACAGTTTAACGTGGAATCCGAACCACGGTGGAGGCCTGGCATTCCCCACATTCACAAGCTGTCTTGTCAGAGGTGAAGGAAGGGTTAGGTAATCAGATAAATCTGTGCCTGGACCGAGAATTGAACCCAGGACCCCAGCACAGAAGTCCGACACCTTACCCCTAGACCGTTAGGTCACCCAATCTGGAATGAAGCTTGTTTTCAACGACTCTTCACTTGAAATGACACACATTTCTTAAATCAAAGTGAATTGTTATATGAACATAGATCTGGCTTTACTCAAACGTATTCAAAGTCAATTTTTAAAAAGTTCGAAACAAAAAAACTATTGAGAATATTTTTTATGTTGAAACTTTAGAGCTCCCACTTCCATAAGGCATACCGACGTAGGAGAATATTTTCAATTCAAGTAAACGGTGCCCTTAATAAGTTTGATTCTCACATTGGCTGAAGATATAGACTATCGGTTTTGAGTGGTACAGCCATTCACAGGATCTTAAATATTACGTGCGGCAGAATGGAATAATCTTGTCGATAGCTATTAAATATAAGTTTTATATATTTCTAAATTAAAAAAAAAAAATTAATCAAGGGCAAATTTGTTACTATGTAGGCCTAAAGAGGCTTTACCACATCAAAAAAGTTGAAAGCATTTAAATTTATTTAGACAATGCATGTATATTGTTATGACAAAAAGTTAAGCCCATAGAATTATTTGAAAGTAACGCTAAACAAATTCTATCCCTACAGTTTCATAAAAGAGCATAGATGGGATGGCAGGGTAACAGAAGTTGTAACAGAAGTCAATGACGCGTATTATGAAAATAGTCTCGCGTGCCAAAAGTTCATCAGTACTGACCTAGGACAACTCGTACCGGCGGACGCGTAGAAAAGGCATCAGTCTCGTTTCGTCTGGTTTGCCGGCGATAGGGTCACGGGGAGGTCCACGTTTGAATCACTCCCGGGTGTATTGAGTTTTATTTTTCTTCTTTCAAAATGACTCTCCGTTACCCCTTAATGCGAGTGTGGGTACACACTTTCTACTAATTCTACCTTCTTCCTCCCTACCTCACTTGTGTAAATATACGGTAAACCCATACGGTTAGTAAGACGTGAAGTACGTAACCTAGGACAACAGGACTGTATAATTTAGAAGAAATGTACCCGAATTCGGGAGGAAGGTGAGTGGAAAGCAGACCTAGAATCGAGCCCCGATCTTCTCCCCATCACTAGCAAACTAGACAAGAAGAGCTCAACATTTAGAGCAGTGATATTTAAACTTTTTTGTTCGCGTACCCCCAGATAAAATTTATCTTAAAATCTGCACCCCCAAATTTATTGGTGTATGATGCAAGATGTACACATTATATAATCTATATTTTAAATAAATAAAATTGGCCTACATTACAACTAAAATAATGTATTAAATAATAAGTTTTAATTGAGAATCTATACTAATATTATAAAGAAGAAAGATTTGATGTGTTCTTTTGTTTGAAATGGATAAACTCAAAAACTACTGGGCCGATTAAAAAAATTATTTCACCAATATAAAGCTACATTATCAGCGAGTAACATAGGCTATATTTTATTTGGAAAATTTAATTTATTCCTCATAAAAATGTCGATAGTATTTTATATAATCGTTGGAAAAAAAAAAGTTGTTGAAGGGAAAGAGGGGTTGGTGAAGGGGGGAGGGGGGAGGAAAGGGGAATGAGATGAAAATAGGAGGGAGGATAAAAAGAGGGAGGGAGCTATACAGTGATGGTAGGACTGTATTTAAAAAAAAAAAGTTTTGTTTTTATATTGACATGATGGATGATTTGAAGCTTTGTTTTACAAGATTCTTTACAATATTAACCTACTACACCGAAAACTACAAGTAAAAATAACTAACAGTATAATATCATTTGACAAAACAGAGAGGATATATTTTGTAGAATTTGTTTTTTGTTTCGCCAGAGTGGCTCGCATAGTACGTAGCCTCTGACATTTCCAAGAGTTCAAGGGGAAAGTGGGGGTGGGAAGAAGGGCAAAGGGGAGGGGGTGAAGAGCAAAACAGTCAGAATGGAAGGAGGGGGGGGGGGATCATCTCCAAGCTCGCGGCGAACAGGCACAAAACGAATACAGGAAGTTGGGCTGGAGGACATTTTATACCTGTTCTATAAATTTATTTTATTTTTATTTTTTCCAGAGGGATGCACAAATGAACCGGGAAAGGAAGGGCACGTTAACAGATTGGAAAGGACACGGTAAAAGAGTTAAAAACTTAATTAACCACTTCAAGACCATATTATGGCTTATGGATTGCAGCAGTATTTTATTTGTTTATTATCGAATCAAGTTAAGCATTACCCGCACCAGTGGTTAAGTTACAATCTAAGACGTCACTTTTTCAATATTCTAGATTGCCAGTGATGGGGAGAGAAGGTCTGGTTTCGAATCCAGGCTGCCTGTTCAGAGTTTTTTTCTACTAAATGGTTCCCCGCTCCCTCTACACACCAAATGTGGGTACATTTTCTCTAAATTCTACATGATTTATTCTTACCCTCTGGGTGTAGACTTTTAATTTCCCGAGGGGGTAGTAGGACGCCGTGTACAGATTTTTTAAAAAAACTTGTATAATTTAGAAATGCGAAGCAGTTCATGTATTTGACTGTGGTTGCAAATGTTTCACTTATAATATAAGACCTATTATCCAACTTATCCTAAGCAGTTTTAAATTGTTGTTTTAGTTCGAAACCTAAGCTCAAGCGGTAGCTGCGTCTCCCTAATAATCTAAGGTTATTAGATTCAGTTCCCAGTGTTTGTGTTCTAGAATGTATTTTATGTCGTGAGTTGATAATATCAGTCGATTCAGTAAGTTCTACATCCCTATTAACAAAATATTTATTTCCCTTATTTTAAAAGACGCTCCGGACTGTTTTCGTTTGCTTGTTGAGTTCCAAGTCCAGACCTACGGTGGTTCGTACTCAACAAGAGATCCACGCAGTAAATTAAACCACCGATGACGGGGAGAACGAGGTTCGAATCTCGGTTCGGTGTACTGTGGGTGGATTTTCCCAAAATGTTTTTTTCACTCTCCCTTCAAGCAAACGTGGGTACATTTCATCTAAGTATAATCTTCCTAAAACCTATAACCCAAAAGGGTAGTAAGACATGGGGCTAAAAAAAAAGATATG
>JBCFYV010002445.1:0-11276 GCA_039000515.1 Timema cristinae
CTTAAGTTGGGGAATTTTTATATGAAAAATCAATAGTTTTAGAGTTATTTTGAATATTCGTGATTTTTCCACAATCTGTAATATTGAAGTGCATAAGAGACCATCTAATCTCCTATCTTTCGGGTCTTGTGAATTTTTAATGTATGTAAATCCGAGCCCTTCCTTTTATTATAATATGTGGATTACTAAAACACCATAAAAGCTAATTTTTTATCCGATCGTAACATGTGAAATCTCATTTAGCGGTAATTCTAAGGCCTTCCCATTACTTGGGAAATTTTTATATGAAAAATTGATATTTTTAGAGTTATTTTGAATATTTGTGATGTGTCTTGGCAATTTTTTTGGGACTGCACAAACACCATATATCTTTTATATTATCGAGTGTTGTGAATTTTTTTATTTTACGTAAATCCGAGCCCTTCATTTTACCATGTATGTTGACTACGGAAGAGCCAGTGAAGCTAAATTTTTTATCGATCGTAACATGTAATTCTATTTTTAAATAGGTTATTCCAGGGACTTCGATTTACATAAGGAATTTTTATATGAAAAATCGAATTATTTTTAGAGTTATTTTGAATGTTTGTGTAGTGGTCCGGCAATTTGGTAGTATTGAAGTGCACGAGACAACATTTAAATTACACTTTTCTTTTGATCATGTTTTGTGATTTTTTCTAATTTTTATGTTTACCATATATTTTTGGCTACAGAAGATCCGGTAACAACTTTGTTTTTTTTCATCAAAACATTTAGTTTCTTTAAGAGGTAATTCCAGGCCTTCCCCTTTTAGTGGGGAATTTTTATGAAAATCTATTTTTTAGAGTTATTTTGAATATTCGTGATTTTCCACCAATTTGTAATTTTTAAGTGCATAAGAACCACAATCTCCTATATTTCGGTTTGTGAATTTTTAATTATGTAAATCCGAGCCTTCTTTTATTATATATGTGGATTTCTAAACACCCTAAAGTTTAAATTTTTATCCGATCGTAACATGTGAAATCTCATTTAGGGTAATTTTAAGGCCTTCCCCTTACTTGGGAATTTTTATATGAAAATTGAATTTTTAGGATTATTTGAATATTTGTGTGTGTCTGCAATTTTTGGGACTTTCACAAGACACCCTAGAAAACTTTTATATTCGAGTTTGTGAATTTTTTTATGTAGTAATCCGAAGCCCTTCATTTTACATGTTGTTGACTACGGAAGAGCCAGTGAAGTAAATTTTTTATCCGATCTAACATGTAATCTCTTTTTAAGTAGGTTATTCAGGGACTTCGTTTTACATAAGGGAAATTTTTATATGAAAAATCGTATTTTTAGAGTTATTTTGAATGTTTTGTGTGTGTCCGGCAATTGGTAATTGAAGTGCACGAGAAAACATTTAAAATTTCACTTTTCTATCGGATCATGTTTTGTGAAATTTTTTTAATGTTATTTTACCAATTGTTGCTACAAAAGCCGGGAAAAACTTAGTTTTTTATTCGATCAAAACATTTAAGCTTTTTTAAGAGGTATTCCAGGGCCTTCTTATAGTTTGGGGAATTTTTGTTGAAAATCAATAGTTTTAGAGTTATTTTGAATATTCTGATTTACCACAATCTTGTAATTTTGCATAAGAGACCCTTATCTCCTATCTTTTCGGGTTTGTGAACTTTTTTAATGTATGTAATCCAGCCTTTCCTTTTTTTATATATGTGGATTCTAACACCTTAAAGAATTTTTTATCCGATCTAACATTTAAATCTCTTTAGGGTAATTCAAGGCTTCATATTGGGAAATTTTTATATGAAAAATTGATATTTTTAGAGTTATTTTGAATATTTGTGATGTGTCTGCAATTTTTGGGGACTGACAAGAACCATTAATTTTTTATTATCGGGTTTGTGAATTTTTTATGTAGTAAATCCGAGCCCTTCATTTTACATGTATGTTTGACTACGGAAGAGCCAGTGAAGCTAAATTTTTTATCCGATCGTAACATGTAATCTCTTTAAGTAGGTTATTCCAGGGACTTCGTTTTACATAAGGAATTTTTATATGAAAAATCGATATTTTTTAGAGTTATTTTGAATGTTTGTGTAGTGTGTCGGCAATTTGGTAGTATTGAAGTGCACGAAAACACATTAAATTACACTTTCTATCGATATGGTTTTTTTTGTTTTTTGTTACCATAATGTTGGCTACAGAAAGCCGGGAAACAACTTAGTTTTTTATTCGTCAAAACATTTAAGCTTTTTTTAAGAAGGTAATTCCAGGGCCTTCTTATAGTTGGGGAATTTTTGTATGAAAAATCAATAGTTTTTGAGTTATTTTGAATTTTTGTGTATTTCCCCAAATTTTGGGATATTAAAATGCAAGAGACCATTAAAAACTCCTTTTCTATCGGATTTTTTTGGAATTTTTTTAATTGTTTATGTTTAATATATGTTTGGTACAAAACACCCTAAAACTTAAAATTTTTTTATCGATCAACATTTAAATTTCTTTAAAGGGTAATTCAAGGCCTTCCCCTTATTGGGGATTTTTTATGAAAAATAATTTTTTGAGTTATTTTGAATATTTGTTTTCTCAATTTTGTTAAAAGGGAAAGAGACAATTTAAACTTTTATTTTCGGTTTGTGAATTTTTTAATGTAGTAAATCCGAGCCCTTCCTTTTTATATATGTGGGTTAATAAAACCATAAAAATTAAATTTTTTTTCCGATCGTACATGTAAATCTCATTTAAGTGGGTATTAATTAGTTTTACATAGGGAATTTTTATATGAAAAATTGATATTTTTAGAGTTATTTTGAATTTTGTGTATGTGTCCGGCAATTTTGTGACTGCACAAAACAACATTAAATTACCTTTTTTTATCGGATCTGTGAAATTTTTTTTAAAAAGGTTTTTTACCATATTTTGACTACGGAAGGCCGTAACAAATTTTTTACGATCAACATTAACTTTTTTAATGGGATTCGGGCTTTTTTAATGGGGAAATTTTTTTGAAAAATCAATTTTTAGAGTTTATTTTGAATTTTGATTTTCCCAATTTGGGATATTAAGGCAGAGACCATTAAAAATTCCTTTTTTCGGTCTTTTTTTGGATTTTTTTAAGTTTTTTTAATATATGTTTGGTACAAAACCTAAATTATTTTTTTTTTGATCAAAAAAATTAATTTCTTTAAATGGTAATTCAGGGGCCCTTCCTTTTTGGGGAAATTTTTATATGAAAAATTTTTTTTAGGGTTTATTTTTAATATTGTGATTTTTAAAATTTTTTAGAATGCAAAAGAACCATAATCTTATTTTTGGGTTTGTGAATTTTTAATTAGTAAACCCGGCCCCTTTTTTTAAAATGTGGATTAAAAAAACCCTATTAAAAAATTTTTTATGAAATGATTTTTTTAGGGGTTTTTTTGGGGTTTTTCTGGAATTTTTTTAAAAAAAAATTTTTTAATTTTTAATTTTGGGGTGGTCCCTTTTTTTTGGGAAATTCCGAGCCCTTTTAAAATTTTTTTAACAGTTTGGTATTTTTTTTCTAATGTTTTTTTAATTTGTTTCGGACCTTTTAAATAAATTTTTTATTATAACAAACTTTTTTAGAGGTTTTAATTTTTTAAAAATTTTTTTTTTTTTTTAGGTTTTTGTTGGCCCCAATTGGGATTTGAAGTGCAAGAGACCTTTTAAAATTCCTTTTTTTCGGGTTTTGTGATTTTTTTAATGTTTATGTTTTTTAAAATTGTTCTAAGGAAAACCTAAAACTTATTTTTTTTTGTCAAAAAAAAAATTTCTTTTTTGGGTAAATTTAGGGGTTCCTTTATTGGGAAATTTTTATATGAAAAATATTTTTTAGAGTTTTTTTGAATATTGTGATTTTTCCCAAAATTTTTTGATGCAAAAACCATTAATTTTATTTTCGGTTTGTGAATTTTTTAAAAGTAGTAAATCCCAGCCCCTTTTTTAATTATGGTTACTAAAACCTAAAAACTAAAATTTTTTTTTTCCGATGTAAAAGGGAAAACTCTTTAGGGGTATTTTTAAAGGTTCCCTTATGGGGGAATTTTTATAGAAAAATGTTTTTTAGGTTATTTTGAATTTTGTGGTGGCGGCAATTTTTTTTGGGGGTGCACAAACACCTAATAACTTTTTTAAATCATGTTTTGAAATTTTTTTTTCTAAAAAATTTTTTTTCCCTTAGTTGCTACAAAAAACCGTAACTAAAAATTTTTTTGTCTAAATTTTTAACTTTTTTTAAGTAGGTTATTCCCGGGGTTCTTTAATGGAATTTTTATATGAAAAATCTATTTAGAGTTTTTTTGAAATTTTTTTTTATTTTTCCCCAATTTGGGGGTATTGAAGTGCAAGAACAAAATTTTAAATTCTTTTTTGGTCTTTTTTTGATTTTTTTTAATGTTTATTTTTCCATTTAAAATTTGGTAAAAACCAAAACTAAATTTTTTTCACAAAAAATTTAATTCTTTAAAAAAGGGGAATTTAGGGCCTTCCAAAATTTTTGGGAATTTTTTAGAAAAATAAAATTTTAGAGTTATTTTGAATATTGGATTTTTCCCCAATTTTTTTGGGGGCTAAAGACCAATAATCTATATTTTCGGGTCTTGTGAATTTTTTAAATTTTGTAAATCCCAGCCTTCCTTTTTTTAAAATTTGTGATTACAATCCCCCTAAAAACTAAAAATTTTTTATCCCTCGTAAACTTAAATCTTTTTAGGGGTATTCAAGGCCCTTCCCATTACTTTGGGAAAAATTTTTTATGAAAAATTGATATTTTTAGAGTTATTTTGATTTTGTGATTGCGGCAAATTTTTTGGAGGGACAGACCCATTTAAATCTTTTTTTTATCGGTGTTTGTTTTTTTTTCTAAAAGTTTTATTTTACCCTTATGTTGTTTTGGGAAAACCGTAACAAATTTTTATCGATCAAAAAATTTTATTTCTTTTTTAAAAGGTTATTCCAGGGCTTCTTTTTTGGAATTTTTTTATAAAAATCAATTTTTTAGAGTTATTTTGAATTTTTGTGATTTTTCCCCCATTTGGGATATTGAAATGAGGACCTTTTAATTCCTTTTTTTCGGGGCTTTTGTGATTTTTAATTTTTATGTTTCCAATTTGTTTGGTACAAAACCTAAAATAAATTTTTTATTTCGTAAAAAATTTAAATCTTTTTTTAAAAGGGGGAAATTTAAGGCCTTCCTTTTTGGGAATTTTTTAAAGAAAAATAAAATTTTTTAGGTTATTTTTAAAATTTTATTTTTCCCCAATTTTTTTTAAAAGCAAAGAACCATTTAATCTTATTTTCGGTTTTGTTTTTTTTTTGAGTAAATCCGGCCCTTTTTTTTTTATTTTTTTGGGGGAAATTTTTTTTCATTAAAAAACCCAATTATTTGGGGAAATTTTTTTAGAAAAATTGAATTTTTAGAGTTATTTTGAATTTTGTTTTTGGCCGGCAATTTTTTTGGGGGTGCCAAAACACCATTTTAACTTTTTTTATCGGGAGTTTTGTGAATTTTTTTTAATGTAAAAAGGGTTCATTTTTGTTGGAAAAGGGAAAACCTAACAAAAAATTTTTTTTTTCGACAAAAAATTAACTTTTTTAAGTAGGTTATTCCGGCTTCTTAAATGGAATTTTTATGAAAAATCAAAATTTTTTTTAGTTATTTTGAATTTTGATTTCCCCAAAATTTTTGTAATTTTTAAATGCAAAGGAAACCTTTAAATCATTTTTTTCGGTTTTTTGTGATTTTTTTTAATTTTATTTTCCAATATTTGGCTAAAAACCCAAAAATTTTTTTTTTTACCAAAAACATTTAAACTTTTTTTAAAAAGGGGGAATTAAAAGGGCCTTCCTTATTGGGGAAAAATTTTTTATGAAAAATTTTTTTGATAAAATTTTTAATTTTTTTGGTGAAATTTTTTTCCCCAAAAAACCAAAATCCTTTTTTTATGAATCATTTTTAAAAAGGGGGGGGAAAATTTAAATTATTTTTCGGGGTGTAATTTTTTTTATTTATCAAAAAATTTTCTTTTTTAAATTTAGGGTTTTTAATAAAAATAAAAACAAATTTTTTATTTGAAATCGGGAAAATTTCCATTTGGGTTAAATTAAGGCCCCCAAATTTAAATTTTTTTTGGGTTTTTTATTTTTTTAAGTTAAAATTTTAATTTTTTGTGAAACCAATTTTTTTTTTCACAAAAATTAATTTTTTATTTTTTAGGTTTTTTGGGGAAATTTTTTTATGTTTAAATTTTTTTTTAGAAAATTTTTATTTTCAATTTTGTTGGGAATAAAGACCATTAATTTTTTTTCGGGTCGTAAATTTTTTTTTTAAAGAGTTTTTTTTTAAAAAGGGGTTCAAACCCCTAAGAAATTTTTTATTAAATTTAATTTTTTGGGACAATTTTTAGGGGTTTTTTTTGAAAAAAGTTTTTTGAGTTTTTTGAATTTTGGAGGGTTTGAATTTTTAGAAGACAACCCTTTAAAATTTTTTAATCATGTTTTGTGATTTTTTTATTTTTTATTTTTTCCATTTATGTGGCTACGAAGACGGGGGAAAAAATTTTTATTTATCAAAAATTTTTTTTAAATTTTTTGGGGTAAATTTCCGGGGCCCTTTTTTATTGGGGGAATTTTTTTTATGAAAAAAACATATTTTTGATTATTTTGAATTTGTGATTTTTCCAACCCAAATTTGTAATATTGAAGTGCAAAAAAAACCAATTTTAAATTCCATTTTTCGGGTCTTTGTTTTTTTATTTTTTTTAAATAATTTTGGTAAAAAACCCTAAAACCCAAATTTTTTATATTAATTTAAATTTTTTAAAAAACCCTTATTGGAAAATTTTTTATGAAAAATTTAAAATTTTTGAGTATTTTGAAAATTTTTGATTTTCCATTTTTTATTTGACAAGAACCAATTTAACTTTTTTTTCGGTTTGTGAATTTTTTTTTTGAGTAAATCGAGCCCTTTTTTAATTATGTTGTACAAACCCTAAGTAAAATTTTTATCGATTAAAAAGTAATCCTTTTTTTGTGGTATTCAAGGGCTTTTTTTACTTGGAATTTTTATATGAAAAAATGATATTTTAGAGTTTTTTGAATTTTGTGATGTTCTGGCAATTTGGTGGAGGGACAGACAACCTTTTAAATTCCCTTTTTTATATGTTTTTTTGATTTTTTTATGTTTGTTTACCCTTATGTTGGGCTTTCAGAAGATGGAATTAATTTTTTTTTTCGATCAAAAAATTTAATTTTTTTAAGTAGGTATTTCCAGGGCCCCTTTTTTTATTGGGGGAATTTTTATATGAAAAAACAAAATTTTTAGGGATTTTGAATTTGTGTTTTTCCAATTTGTATATTGAAGGCATTGAACATTAATCTCTATCTTTTTTGTGATTTTTTTTAAAGTTTAAAGTTCCATTTTTTTTGGTACAAAAACACCCTTTAAAATTAATTTTTTATCCCTCAACATTTAAACTTTTTAGGGTAATTTTTAAAGGCCCTTTATTATTGGGAAATTTTTTATGAAAAATTATTTTTTTAGAGTTATTTTTAAAATTTTGATGTTTTCCCAATTTTTTTTAAATGCAAAGAACCCCCTTTAAACTTTTATTTTCGGGTTTTTTTTTATGGAAATCCGAGCCCTTCTTTTAATTAGGGATAAAAACCATTAAGTAAAATTTTTTATCGATCGTAAAATGTAACTCTTTTTTTGGTATACGGGCTTCTTTTTCTTGGAAAATTTTTTATAAAAATGAATTTTTAGAGTTATTTTTTAATTTTTTGGTTTTTGGCAATTTGGTGATTTAATCAAACACATTTTAAATTTCCCCTTTTTATATATTTTGTGATTTTTTTAATGTTTATGTTTTTTCCATTATGTTGGGGACAAAGGGAAAAATTTTTTTTTATCTTTAAAACATTTTAACTTTTTTAAAGGTTTTTCCGGGCCTTCCTTTAATTGGGGGAAATTTTTTATAAAAATCAAAATTTTTTGAGTTATTTTGATTTCTGTTTTTCCCCAATTTGTAATATTAAAAGGAAAGGACCCCCTTTAATTCCTTTTTTTTCGGGGTTTTTGATTTTTTTAAATTTTAAAAGGTTTCCATATATTTGGTTTCAAAAACCCCGTAAAATTTTTTTTATCCGTTTCCCCTTAAATTCTTTAGGGGAAATTTTAAGGCCTTTCCCTTATTGGGGAAATTTTAATTTAAAAAATTTTTTTTTTAGAGTTATTTTGAAATTTGTGATTTTTCCCCATTTTTTTGGGATGCAAAGACCCAAAATCTTTTATTTTTCGGTTTTGGGGAATTTTTTAAAGTAGTAAAACCCAGCCCCTTCCTTTTAATTATGTTGATACAAAACCTAAAAACTAAATTTTTTATCCCCATCGTAACTGTAAAACTCTTTTTAAAGGGGGTTTTTGGGGGTTCTTTTTCTGGAATTTTTTTTATGAAAAATGTTTTTTAGAGTTTTTTTGAAATTTTTTTTTTTTTTTTCCGGCAATTTTTTTAATTGAAGGTTTAAAAGACAAATTTAAAAAAATTTTCCTTTTAAACGGACAGTTTTGGGGGGAATTTTTTTTAATGTTTTTTTTTTAAGTTGGTACAGGGCCCAAATTAGTTTTTTTTTTATAAAAAAATTTTTTTTAATAGGGAATTTTTAGGGCCTTTTTTTAGTTTGGGGGAATTTTTATAAAAAACATGTTTTATTTTTTTTGATTTTTCTATTTTCCCAATTTTATTTTTTGATTAAAACCCCTTAACTTTCTTTGGGTTTTGGACTTTTTTATTTTTGATGACCCCCCTTTTTAATAATTGGATACATTTACCACCCATAAAAAATTTTAAAAATTTTTATTTTTTTGGTTTTTAAATTTTGGTTTTTATTTAATGTAATTCAAAACCCCATATTAAATTTTTTTTAAAGAAAAATTATATTTTGATTTTTTTGAATTTTGTTGGTCGGGAATTTTTTTTGGGGGACTGCACAAGCACCCAAAAATCTTTTTTAATTATCGGTTTTTTGAATTTTTTTTTGTAAAAATCCCAGCCCTTCTTTACCATGTATGTTGATACGGGAAGAGCCAGTGAAGTAAAATTTTTTTTTCCCATCGAAAAATGTTTCCCCTTTTTAAGTAGTTATTTCCCGGGACTTTGTTTTTTAATAAGGGGTTTTTATATGAAAAAACGATATTTTTGAGTTATTTTAAAGTTTGGTTTGTCCGGCAATTTGGGAGTATTGAGTGCACGAGAACATTTAAATTACACTTTTCTATCGGGTCATTTTTGGATTTTTTTTAATGTTTATTTTACCAAAAATTTTGGCTACGAAAACCGGTAACAATTAGTTTTTTATTCTCAAAAAATTTAAGTTTCTTTAAAAGGTAATTCCGGGCCCCTTCTTAAGTTGGGGAATTTTTTTGAAAAAAACAATAGTTTTAGAGTTATTTTTAAAATTCATTTTTCCCAATTTTTGTAATATTAAAATGCTAAAGACCATCTAAACTCCTATTTTTGGGGCTTTTTTTTAAAGATGTTAATCGAGCCTTCCTTTTTTTATAATGTGGATTACAAAAAAAAACCCATAAAAATTAAATTTTTTATCCGATGTAAAAATTTAAAACTCATTTGTGGGTTAAATTCTAAACCTTCCCATTACTTGGGAAATTTTTATATAAAAAATTTTATTTTTAGAGTATTTTGAATATTTTTGATGTGTCGGGATTTTTGGGGCTGCACAAGACACCCTTAATCTTTTAAATTTTTCGAGTTTGTGAAATTTTTTTTTACGTAAATCCCGGGCCCCTTTATTTTACAAAGTTGTTACTACGGGAAGAGCATGAAATTTTTTTTTTTTATCCCCATGTAACAGAATCTCTTTTTAATAGGTTTTTTTCGGGACTTTGTTTTACATAAGGGGAATTTTTTTTTATGAAAACGATATTTTTTGAGTTATTTTGATGTTTTGTATGTGTCGGCCAAATTTTGGGAGTATTGAAGTGCACGGGAAACATTAAATTTCATTTTCTATCGGATATGTTTTGTGATTTTTTTAATGTTTATTTTTACCAAAAATTTTGGTCAGAAGACGGTAACAACTTGTTTTTTATTTGATCAAAACATTTTAAGTTTCTTTAAAGTAGGTAAATAGGGGCCTTTTCCCTTTTAGTTGGGGAATTTTTAATGAAAAACAATGTTTAGAGTTATTTTGATATTTGTGTTTTTTTCCACCAATTTGTATATTGAAGTGCTAAGAGACCCTTATTTCCCTTTTTTTGGGTCTTGTGAACGTTTTTTAAAGTATGTAAATCCGAGCCCTTCCTTTTTTTTATATATGGGATTACTAAACACCCCCTAAAAACTAAATTTTTTTATCCCATGTAACATGTGAAAAACCCTTTTTGGGGTAAATTTAAGGCCCTTTCCCCTTCTTGGGAAATTTTTTTTTATAAAAATTTATATTTTTGAGTTATTTTGATATTTTTGATGTGCTGCAATTTTTTGGGTTTCACAAGACACCCTAAATCTTTTTATTTTGAGTGTTTTGAAAATTTTTTTATGTAGTAAATCCCAGCCCTTCATTTTACCTGTATGTTGACTACGGGAAAACCGTGAAGCTAAATTTTTATCCCTCGTACATGTAATCTCTTTTTAAATAGGTTATCCAGGGACTTCGTTTTACATAAGGAATTTTTATATGAAAAATCGATATTTTTAGAGTTATTTTGAATGTTTGTGTAGTGTGTCCGGCAATTTGGTAGTATTGAAGTGCACGAGACAACATTTAAATTACACTTTTCTATCGGATCATGTTTTGTGATTTTTTTAATGTTTATGTTTACCATATATGTTGGCTACAGAACAGCCGGTAACAACTTAGTTTTTTATTCGATCAAAACATTTAAGCTTTCTTTAAGAAGGTAATTCCAGGGCCTTCCTTATAGTTGGGGAATTTTTGTATGAAAAATCAATAGTTTTAGAGTTATTTTGAATATTCATGATTTTACCACCAATTTTGTAATATTAAAGTGCATAAGAGACCATCTAATCTCCTATCTTTTCGGGTCTTGTGAACTTTTTTAATGTATGTAAATCCGAGCCCTTCCTTTTATTATATATGTGGATTACATAAACACCCATAAAAGCTAAATTTTTTATCCGATCGTAACATGTGAAATCTCATTTAGCGGGTAATTCTAAGGCCTTCCCATTACTTGGGAAATTTTTATATGAAAAATTGATATTTTTAGAGTTATTTTGAATATTTGT
>JBCFYV010002446.1:0-113275 GCA_039000515.1 Timema cristinae
AAATAATAATACCCGTGTAGAATAGGTCCACACTGTTTGGTGCACCTGTACGAAATTCGGACCACTGCCTCGTCGCTAACAAATAAGATAAGACAATATTGACGATTTTATCCGTTTCTAGAGGAGCAGTGTAATTTTTTACTAATAGATGCGTGCATTAGAATTTTTTTTAATATGAAAATAAACCCCTTAAAATATTAAATTTGTTTCAGAAATTTTATTATAGAATTTCAGTATTTTATTAAATAAATGATATTTGAAGGTATTGAAACAAATAAACAACCTCAGCAAAGTAATTTATTGTTTTTATAAAAGAACACATATTTTATTGAATTTGAAACACCCGTGACAATGGAGAAACATGATTTCAATAAATATAAATGTGTACAATGGACAACGTTATTTATATTATTAAGTTTAAGTCTATACCGCTATGGTAGACATACAAAATTAAAAGCATACCTACACAATAAAGAAAATCATTACATGATGAAGTGATAAAGAATACACTATTTTACAAATTAAGGATTAAACGCTGCTTGCAATGGGGAGCAATTTTACTCATTTGTCTAGTTCGCCCCTTCAGGCTGCCTAGACTTTCTTTAACAGCTGCTGAGAGTGTAACTGTTGAGGATCTAACAAATCAGTGGCAGCTTTCCATAAAGAGCATAAGGGCACGTACCCTCCCACCCAAAAAATACATGCATCCAATCAATTATAAGTTTTAATATATAAGTTATTAAACAAGGGCAATTTTAAAATCAAAATAACTTTTTCTAGTTTTTATTAAAATTATTACATTTAAAATTTCTAAGCAAAAACCTTAAAAGAAAACTATTGCAGATCAGAACATCATTGAATTCGCCCCAAGCTCATGTCACCATTGGGGAAGTAGCGGGAAGCTTTGATAAATGATGTGCGCAAGCCTAAGCCGAGCATATGTTGGCGTGTTCCCTTCAGTGTGTTCACGAGTCTTTGCGAATGAAAGAAGTTACAGTGTGCATGCTTCTTTATTAGTCAGGGTGTCTACTCAGTTAGAGAAACAAAAATTCGTGACGCTTTGGTGACCTTTTTTAACCACAAAATACCTTCGGGGCGTATAGCCCGAACGGCCAGTAAGACGGGGTGCAAAAAATATTTTCCTTCGGTAAACGGTCGAACATTATCTTGTACATCGGGCTTAGATATTATAATAACAAACACAAGTAAAAACTATTACTATAATCATACCAACAATAAAACTTACTTGTAATTAAAGATGTTTGAAGCTCCCAGAAGTGTAAGTCTCTCAAAAAATATAAAAATCTAATATTGTTCAAATTTGTCACCTAATATTTAGTCTATATACAAAATCACAACATACAGGATTTACATCTGCCTCAGTCGTTTCTTCTCTAAGTCGATTTCAGTTTGAAGTGCTGAAACCTCTTCTTCAACCCGTTGGAGAAGTTTTCTTTTCTTTGCCTCGAGTTTATTTACATTTTCCAACGTTGTTTTTGATCTGTTAGCTTCTTCACTCATTCTTCTTCATTTCTTCAATTGCTTCCCTCCTTTTGGAACTTGCTCGTCTTGATGCATGCAGCATCCCACTTGTAAATTCCACATTCTTTATGCCACCTACCACTGAACCATTGAATATATGCTGCGTTGGGAGATTAGAGAACGCTCTTTCATATTTTCAACCAAACAGTCCATGTTTACTGAAAAACCTCTTTCAACAGCACTGTTTACATGGAACATTGTAAATATCATCGTGCAAAATGACAGCAATGCCTTGCAAGCTTTTGCATTAATGAAGATGTTGAAGAGAAAAGAATCCAGTCTGGTTTCATAGAAATCAAATGTCTTCAGTTCTTCTTGAACAGAAGACTGCTCACAGATTTCAAGGTAGTTTTTTCTTACGGTATATGTTCAGCTTCAATGTATACAATATGGTTGTTTGAAGTGAGTTATTTGAGTGCTATGTTAACCCGTTGTACTCTTAGAGTGCCACTAGTCATTACTGCCGGTGAAAGGCATGAAGCACCTTTCACCATGCATTTTCGTAATGGAGACCTAGGCCCAGTCAGTTTTTGAAACATTTCCAATAAGAAGCGACTGCAATATTTTCTAAAGAGCTGTACATAAAGCTCTTTCAATTTTTACAAAATTTATTCGCACCAAAGCCTATGTCTACGTCCGAAAAGCTCAATAGATTTTCATTTTTGACATCAATTGCCAAGAGCTGTCCTGAGTTTTTCACATTGTGTATAACTTTTGCCTTAAAGAAACGAGCAGCAATGCTACGTGCCATCGAATAAAGTTCGGCATGTGCAAAGGGCAACATTGGATTGTCATTTTGAAATATTTTAAGATATGGTTCCATTTCTCCTACTACTGACTGTAATAAAAAGAGTTTTGCTTCAAGAAGGTTATCTTTTATGAAGTATTGTACAACACCGACATTCTTTGTTTAAGGTGGTTTGGAACACACAAAAGCCACATATTTCTTTAAATGCAGAATAATTTTCAATGCTCTTTCAATTACTTTGGAGTTTTCCACCCATCTGATGGAACACATTTTAAGTGGAAAGAGGTCTGATCCATTTGAGAGGATGTAATCAGATCTTCGAGATGGAAAATATTTAAACAGATAATACAACGAATGCAGAAAATTATGAACTTGTCATTCACATTTATTATGAGCTGTCTTATAAGCCCAATGAACTGTATGAAGAGATCATGTGCCAACATCATCAATAGGTTTCTTGTCTTCAGAGTTATCTAATTTTTTTCCCATCATTTGATTGAATTCCTTAAGGAATTTTAAATTTGCATTAGGTCCATCAACAGCAATTTGTAGAACATTCTTTAAAGGCAGTCCTAATTCAAACATACCTGACGTAAAGGAAACAAGGAGGTCAGCTGCAGTAGAATGCTCTAAAAACACAGAGTTCAAGTAGCGGGTTGAAACCACATTTAAACTTGAGTTACAATAACGGACATTGAGGTCCATTTGTCCTTTTTGGGCAATTCTATTGAGACTTTCGTCAAGTGAAACTGCAAAAAATGCAATCTTCTTTAACTCCGACGAGAGTTTTTCTTGGAAGAAGGGGCCAAGACCAAAGGTTGTCAAATAGCCAAGTTTGTCTTTTTGCATTTTGAACTTCTGTGCTATTACACTATCAGGAAACATGATTGAGAAAAGATCACTGGAAATACATGAACCTCTGTCAGAAGTATGAGTCATAACCTTATTCATGGATCACAGAATTTCTGCTTTCAAGGTATCATCATTTACACAATATTTACTTAAAGGTCCTCCAAGAGACGAGGAAGATGAAACAACTAATGTAGACGAAGCTGCAACCAAATATACATCATTTTCAGAAGTAGACCTACTTGTGGAAGGTAATAATTTTTTTGCCGGTTTTGGCTGTTTACATCCAACGTTTTCATAAGATATAAAGCTGAGCGTTTTTTGCTTACCTTGGAATAGGTCAGAGGTTAGCTCCAAATGCTTCTTACCTTTTCCATGAATTTTCACTCCATTCAACCCACTGTGGCTTATATCAAATTTCGATTTACAAAATGTACACTAAGCCTTATACTGGTCATCTTCAACAGGGCGCAACCACTTTGAGTATTTATTTTCTTCAACAGTCAGCCAAAACTCTTTGAACGAACATTTACCAGGCATCTTTTAACAGATTAGCCTAAACTTCACACATAAAATCTTTGAATGCCCCCCAAAAAATTATGGATTTTTTTCGCAACACACGATTAAAAATAATTTACGCCTAATATTTTGTGTGCTCATAAGACAATGAAAATCATTTTAAAAGTTGGTAAATCTCAACTGTCTTGAATAAATGGTCTTTAATATTAAATGAATTACGCCAAGGATCAAATATTAACACTAATGGTATTATTTTATAAAATAATACGCCATATTTCACTGGGAAAACGATTGCTATTTGCTGCCAACGTTAATTTGAAATTATAATATACATTTTACACCGCCTTCAAATTGCAGTCGGACCAATGAAAGCGTAAAAAATTGACAATTGTCGCCAACATCTTGATCCAGATCCACAACATAGATGAACGCACGGTTTGTGTAGAAAATGTCCTGGTATTTTCCCGTATCATCTACAAAACCTGAATTCCAATTCATTCACTCTAAAACCATTATTTGTAGACACACACACGGCATAATGCACTCACACACCCCACGAGACATGTAGCACGCCCATTAAAATTTAATACAAGATGGCGACGGTTAACGTTGTCGTTGGAATCACAAACAAAACAATCAGGCAACTTCCGACTGGCGCGTGCCATCACGTATAGTGGATAGCGCTATCTTTGAAGCATTCGCGTTGTTACGATGTGCGGGAAATTCAAACTAAAATTATTTTCGTGACTTTATGACCAAAATATTAAAAGTTTTATTTAGTTTTTTTATTACCTATACATTTTAGGTTTTTTTTTCAACCACATTATAGTACACAATACAAACCCTGATTTTTTATATGAAGCTCTCTTCCGACCGCCAACATTAATTGAAAGTCACTAAAATTTGGTATTCTAGAAATATGTTTAATTTTATTTACTAATTTTAAAGTTATCATAAAAATGTATCAAACGTGTCCAATAATATGGACTATTTTATAGTTTATCTTTACATCACCAACGAAACAGACTAAAAATGATAATACAATTGTGATATATTCCCCCCGGACATTGCGGAAACATGAGTTTACAGCTAGGGTTTGATGCGAGGAAAAGGATTTTGATTGTAAATGCTGAGGAACCGAGATAATCGTGATATCACCAGTTTTAACTGTAAGTTATTATATACCTACATTCATCTTACGAGTAGGTCTTGCCCTTCCCTTTCCATTGGTTGTCTAAGAAACCAGCCTTTCAGCGCTCAATTTATACTAGTTTGAATAAAAGACTTGGTTGGTTTCAAAGTATTGTAATTGCAAGCAAGTTGTGCACACATCCAAGTGCTAGAACCGAAGTGAAAAGTTCAATGAACCTATCTGTCATTCTGTTTACAATCGCTCACTGTTGGCTTTCTCTTCTTCACCCTTGATTGTGTAACAAGGTTGAAAACTCTCAGACTTGTACCACAACTATAAGAACTGGGCAGGTTCAGAGTCAGAGTAGCTCAACCCTTCATAGGGTTCCAACTGGCCTTATAACTATGAACACACTTGTAAACAAAGTTTTTTATAAACATTTGTTCAACTTTAGAGTATTCCTGTTAATACCATTAACTATTCTGTCCCTCCCTCCCACTGTGTTCTGCATAACGCTCAAGTCTCCACTAATCAGACGAGTCCCTCGCCTTGCTTAAGAGATTGTGGCTCATTCTTGGTTCCCAGAAAGGAACTCTCTTTCCAGCTCTGCCCCCATCATGTTCCAATCCCCGTCGTCCACCTCATCTGGTGGGTAGTTGCTCCCAACACTGTCCTCCTCTTCACCAAGGTCAAGGTCACTCGGTAGCGCCTCACCCCGATGGAACTTGGCACTCGGCATATCCTCCTCGTCAGACTCGGTACCCGTGCCCCGCTTCCTGGCGGCTGTGGTGAGCTTGCCCCATCCGTGAGGGTGCTCCCCTGTGAGAACACGACAAGAGGGTCCAAGACAAATACAGGTTCTTAGTTCAGGTCAGTTTGTTTCAACTCAACTTGAACATTTTGAAAACTCCAAAGATGAGATTTGGAATTTTTATTTATAGCACACACAAAAATACATGGTAAAGTGGGGCTACATACTTTAGAAATTTGAAAATTAACTTTTTGTAATATGTTATTTTTAATATAATATAGGAGTATCTCCAAAAATTCAAAAACGATATGTAAGTGAAAATAATTGTGAAAAGTGAATGAAGAGAGAAGTGTGTTCTTTTCTAGAACTAACCTAACTATCCTTTCAGGTTGTCTTTCTTCACCTCACTGTAGAGTATTTCTACATAATTTTCCTGAATATTAATATTTGAAAAATTTGTATCAGGTTCGAAATTTTAAATCCAAATAGATCCAAAAATGTGATTTAATTCAAGATTTGACTCTAAAAGTAAAACGTTTTAAATAAGTCATCATAGATGATTATTTGACTTGACCATCTCAACTTGTGAATCTTGTTATATTTAAAATCTAGTCATTATGGTTTTGTGGTATTTTTTTTAGCACCACATCTTACTACCTGTTTGGGTTATACTATAATAAGTTAGGGATGAGGAAGGTTGAATTTAGAGGAAGTGTACCTGCATTTGTGGGGAGAGAAAGTAAGAAACCATTTAAGGAAAAACTACACTCAATACACCGGACTGGTATTGAACCTCGATATGTCTAAGACTTTCTAGTCTATTGTGATAGTGATGCCATTGAAGCCGATGATGCAAAATTGAAACTCTTGTATTTGCAGGGTTTAATAACTAGATAAAAGATTTGTTAATTTTTTGCACCCCTTGATTAACTATTGGAGTCATTTTATAACACTAACAGAGTAAGAATGAGGACGGTAGCTGAAATGTACCCACACTTAGGCAAAGGGAGATAGAACACCATTTAAACCATATGACCCTCAGTAGAACTGGCCCGGATGTACGGTTAACAGTGAACCATACAGGAAGCACTCGACGGAACAAACCTGCAAGTGAATCTGCTGAACTGCTACTGCTACTGCTACTGCTACTGCTGCTAGAGTCCTCCTCGGGGATCAACGTCAACTGTTTGGTCGGTCACTCTCTCTCATTCTCACGTACTGATTCGTTGAATATATCCTCCACCTCTTTATCCATGTTAGCAATGTCCTCAGGTGAGAAAGACATGAGCGGGTTTATTGTGTCCATGAAGCGACCGCTGGGTGTCCGCTGCCTGAGCAATTTGTAGAGAAACAAATGTATCAATAAGTCACTGTCTGCACGTAAAATAAATAAAACATTAAATAGCTCATGTACAACGTGATCAAATTACTAACATTTCATCCAATAAGAAAAATATATTTATATATCAGCCCCATAAAAAAATTCTGGTTTTGTCAATTACGAATCTTCACTAATAAAAATAATAACTAAAAATAGTGGTGTGTGAAGTTCACCTTTTAAATGAGAAGTCAAAGTAAAGCTGATGAGGTTTTGCTGTCGTATACCACCACTTTTTGATTTTTCAACTATATCAATTAAGCGTATCTAGGTAAAGAGAGGGTTTATAGGAAAAAACAAAAGTATATTTTAATGCTGACTATATCTGAATTAATCCATATTGATGTTAGAATGCTGTTTAGTGGATGTTCTATAAATGATCATACCTAATCATAGCTGATCCCACCGTACCTAAGGTCATATAAATATGCTAAGTGTAATATTTCCTTTTACCATTAAACATTTGGTTAGTAATATTATTTGAACTTTGATTTGACTTTAGAAATATTTAATATGATTCGATTCTGCTTTGCTCTGAATCAAAGAGTTCACTAAGTAAGCCCCGTGCATGAATGTACCTAACGGCAGGAATCGGTTGTGAGGAGAGTAGCTCTGGACTGCCACAATGTGGGGGGGATGCCTCTTAACTGACATCTTGCGCCCCAACGGGAACAGACGCTCATCGACTCTCTCCCAGCGTTCAGCACAGCACCACAACCAGTCAGACGTGACCATGAGGAGACCCTTGATACGCCGTGCAGAATTCACCTTGGCGGTGCCAGGACGGACAGCTACGAGATGGGTGGTCTGTGGGGCGATCTCGGCTGTCGCATTCGCACCCAGTGATTTGGCCACAAGGTAGGGCCGGCTCTTCTGGAGGGTGACATGTGTCGGGACCCAGCAACTCAACACAAGACTTGTACCAGCAAGTACCTAGACAACCATACCAACCACGAGGTTAGGGTGGATTTGGGAGGGCAAAACATGAAAAAAAATACAATGTATCCCATAGGGGGTAACGCGCTTACCTTGCACATACCCACAATGGCAGAACTTACAAGACGAGGTCACCCATCAATTTCAAGCAGCTAAATTAAAGGGTAAATAGAGTGTTTAGCACAAATTTTATATAATATTTAGCACCTCTCTTATTACCCGTTCGCGTTATAAACTTTAAGTACTAATTACTCTAATGGATTAGGAATTGGGAAAGTTGAACTAGAGGAAGTGAACCCGCATTTGCGTGGAGGGAGAGTGGAAAACCATTTAGGAAAAACCAGCCCTAGCTCACCCGACCGAGATTAAAACCTCGATCTCCCCATCCTCAGCAGTCGAGCTCAACACGACAAGCGCGTTAGCCAACTATGCCACCGAAGCGGGTTTTAGCACAAATTAATATCCATTTAGAAAGATCTGGAGTATTTACTTGTATGTTGTGTTAATAAAATAATTTATCATATTTTAGTGAAATATGACAAACAATTGAGCAATAAAAAAATTTCAAACTGATTTTAGTGTATAAAGTTATATGAATTTAAGCACAACTTAAGTTTTTTCAAGCGCAAAACAAAAAATATTCAAACTTAAGTTTGACTTTGAGAATATTTATATTTGATTCAAATTTGGTTCAAATTGAAAAAGTGGTCTTAACACATCCTTAGCTGTATTTATTCTTCATTTTTTCTAATAGACTTAGTTTCCTGAAGCTTGCTTTAGTAAAAAAAAAAAGTGAGAATCATACCAATTGAGTTTGACCTTGATAAAAATGGTTTATTACATTTTAAACAAAGGCATCACTGATTTGATTCAAATATTTTTTCAAAATAACATAATGTATCAGCAGGAATTTAATCAATAAATCAAATCTAAGAATCCTGTCAAACACCATGACGACAGCTGGACAAGGCGATTTTCTAAATTATAAAAGAAAATGCTAAAAAATATTTTTCAGGTACCGTGATTTAAAACCTTGTATTAGCTCACCTTTCTCCGAACATAAGGTACAACAGTTTTCAAATCAGGTACTTCCCCGTCGAGTTGATCATAAAGCTGATAAAATGCTCGATGGATTGTTCTGAGGATCTCCTCAAGGTACAACAAGTAATCATCTCCGTCTTCCACCTCGACCAGGTCATCTTCCCCTTTACTCTTCTGCCCCTCGTCACTAGCGTCCGCCATATTGGTCCTATCACTAACATCACTCTTATCTCCCGTTTTCTTGTCTCGAACGACATCAGTCCCATTTTCAGACTTGTTGTCCCACTATCGACAGGTTTTGTCACTTCACCACTGTTTGATTCCTTCCCCCCCTCACTCTTGACCTACGCATCACCGTTTTCACACACTTCACTGTCGGTCCTATCGTTCGAGAGCGCCAGGTCACTCGCTATGTCCACACTACACCCTTCACTCTCCTCCTCCTTGTCATCACTCTCGTGTTCACTACTCTCTTGCGACTTCTCAGAATGTTCCTTCATGCTTCCTTCAACTTCATTCACATCATTTGTCTCTTGTTCTTTCATTTCAATGCCGTCATCCTCTTCTCTTTCCTCTGCTTGTTTATTCTCGTCAACTACTCTATCTTCTTCTTTTTCCAATTCATTTAATTCCTCTATTTGTACTATCTCTTCCTCGTCATCTCTTTCTTCTGCTTCGTTTATTTCCTCTGTAGTTTTATCGACCTGTACTACTGATCCGTTTTGTTCGCTCAGCAGTTTATTCTCCGGGGATCCTGTAAATATCAACAGAACAATTCTTAAGGCGAGGAGGGTTTTTTAAAGTAAATGAACCAGTATTAGCTCACATTAGTATAAGGAGAAAATAGGAAAACCAAACCTGTACACCTATCACTTTAAACGGTTCAACCAATCAAGATAACCTGGGGACTAGCAAGTCTGCAATGAAGCAATCATACCTCTATCGACAAGCACAAGATACATCCAATAGGTGAGCAGGCTGACTAGACTCACCCATTCGTGAGAAGTCGTAGCCCTCCTTATCGTCATTCTCTTGCTTGGCGAGACCCGGCGGGTTGTTGATGTCACCCGTATGCTGGAAGAAGTGGTACGGCTTCACGTGGATCAATTTGGGGGCGTTATTCCACACGTCCTCGCGGTCATCAATGATACATACCATGTTGTCCCCACATGGGAACAGAGACCTGGCAAATGCACTGGTTACTCGCACATCATTTTACACAAAGAAGAGACAGATTACTTCGAATTGAAATCAATATTTTACTAAAATAGTTTTTTCTTTTATCACAGCATCTTTGTACATATATCAGGACTGTGGATTCGGTACTCTAATGTATATTAATTATTAATAGATTTACTGCAGTAAAATGCTCCAAGATCTTACTTTACAGGAAGCTTCTTTGACCTTTGTGAATTTTAGTTTAAGACAATTTTTCAATACAAATTACAAATAATGTCCTAAAGATTATAAAAGTATTAAGTTGAAATTATATAATTACCATATATTGCAATAATATTATAAGTTTTAATTTGAAAATGGAGTCTGTACATTTTTACAGACTCCACAGCCCTGATGCATATCTTTATTTTACGCTAATGTTACAAGACTGAGGAAGGTGGAATCTAGAAGAAATGTCCCCACATTTGTGTGAAGGTAGAGTAAGAATCACCATCAGTACACCTGACCACGATCCTCCACATCACCGGCATTCTAATTTAACAAGAGTGTGACATGTGTGCTAGACCTCGCGACCGCTGATACAGGCACTTAATCAGGAATTTTTAATGTTAGACAAAGGACTTAACAAGGGCAAGGTTTTATAGATGTGGTACAGACAAACTTTTGATGTGTCTTTAGTTTTTACGAGGATACTTATCAATTCTTGTGGTGAGCAGTATTTTTATGAATTTTAATATTGAAATTTAGCCAATGAGGAATAGTTTGACTATTATAAATAGCATTCCAAGAATTTACAGCACATAATTACATGTTTTGAGAGCAAATTGGACTTATAATCCTATAATTGTTGCTTCATGAAACACTAATATTCCAGGGTTCCTAGTATACTCAAGTTTAAACGGTAATCTCACTTTAGGTTGGCAGTCTTAGAGTGCGGACTGAAACACTCGTCCCGGGAGAGTATCCGATGCGAGAAGTATTGTCCATCATGATCAAGGAACATAGCAATCATGTGTGCGTAGTTACGAGATCCGAATGTACATATGTGGAGCTCATACAGGTAGCTGATCTCCTTGAGAAACTTGTGGGTCCCGGGTCGGAGTCTGGTGTGGTACCACGGAGACGATGTCCCGTGTAGTTGGAAGTGATACACATCCTGAAAACATTGGGTCACTTTAATCCGTGCGAGTTTGGTTAAGTCAAATGGTGGAGTTGGTAGTATGGTTTTCAAAGGGTAGTTTATCCAAGGTGGGTGTTATTACTGTCTGGGACTTCACTAAGTGTGAATCACCAAAGTACCGTCTTTCGTAAAAGACTAAAACTGCCTCCAAACTGGTATTTAACTAATCACCCACCAACCAATGAGAATTAATGTTCTGGGCCTAAAACAGCCAAGGAGTTCAATTGATGTTCTACAAGTACCCCTCCTCCCTACCCGCCTCGGTGGCGTAGTTGACTAACGCGCTTGTCGTGTTTAGCTCGACTGCTGAGGACGGGGAGATCGAGGTTCGAATCTCGGTCGGGTGAACTGGGGGTGGTTTTTCCTAAATGGTATTCCACTCTCCCTTCATGCAAATGCGGGTTCACTTCCTCTAATTAAACCTTCCAATTACTGATCCATTAGCGTAATTAGTACTTAAAGCGTATAACCCGAACGATTAGTAAGACGCAGTACTAAATATTATTATTATTATTATTATTATTATTATTATTATTATTATTATTATTATTACAAGTACCCACCTTTAATTTTGTGGGATATTATCGTTTGTGGTGTGTATCAAAGTTTGATCCAAGTCTACCAACAACACAAGTTTCCTCTCTTTTAAAAGACGTTCCTCATCTGCTTTTCCTATTATCTGAGCTTGCTGGAACAAAATTATAGATTTGGCAAGTTAATAAAAAGAAAAAAGAAAGTTATTATAAGACACAATAAACTGAATTTAAATAAACCAAAATTGGCTTCCTCAGCAACATTCCTAGGGTTTAATCAAATATTATTTTCAAAACATTTCCAGGTTTATAGAAACCGTTATACAGAAATGTCAAGCATATAAAATAGCTCGGTAGAAAACACGAAGGAGATTATTGTCTTTGATAGCAAAAAAAAAAAAAACTCTCCTCTTGACTGACTTTCAACTCTGGGATACTGTGCACCATTGGTACGGAGGCGTTGAGCAGTTGTTGGTCCTCTTGCCGTAGGTCTGCACCACATTCAGCACACATGTCCTTCATGACTGTCGGATGAGTGCACAGTTCCATCTTCAATAGACCTTCGAAGGACACAAATATACAGGAAGTTAGAAACATCACATGAAGAGGTTACGTGAACTAAAAAAAATGTTTGGGGTTTGAGAAAATGAGCATGTAAACAAAAATAACCTTGTTTGCCAAACAATACAAATAGAAAACTGTTACCAAGAAAAAAGGAAGCCATTCAATAGAAATTGTGAAGGTAAACATTTTTTATTTGGCCGAGACATTTCTATTAATTTTTTGAAACAAAAAACAATAGGAAATTAGCCGATATAATTCATGAGAAGAACCTATCACTGTCTCGTTATCTACATTCAGATATTTATATTCAAACAGTTCAGTCCACCTCCCTAACCTCCCCCCCCCCCCTTCCTAGGGTACAACCAACACTAAATTTCCCCTGGGCTTGTATACTAACCCTGGGTGCACAATGTCATCCTCTCGAACCAGCAGTTTCCGCACAGTCCTACCATGTGCTGCCTTCAGTTTCATTTGTTCCTTACTTGTATTTGAACCGTATAGTAATATTACGCGACCAACAGAGAGAACAGTTCCTTCTTTCCCTTTTCATTTTAAAATTTTCACAGGTTTTGTAGTACGAAGAATTATTAATTCGGCATTTGCGCCCATATTTACCGGAAGTTTATAAAAGATTTTCCAAAGTTATTAACACATCTCAGCATCAAAAAACAATTGAATGTTGGCGAATCTACTTAGTTAGGCTATAGGATGCTTGGAGCGCTTTGTTATTCTTATCTTAGATAATATTATATTAAAGTAAACACATTACTACTTTTACCTTCTTTTCTATTCGCCACCAGTGATCTCTATATTGTATGCATATAAGCCTAACGGGCAGTAAAACGCGGTGCTTATAATAATAATAATAATAATAATAATATAATAATAATAATAAAATAATAATCTATATTATACTGGATGGACATAAACATACTCCTTAGCAGGGACAAAATGTAACGCTGAGGTTTGTCGCCTGCTTGTTAGCGAGGGACATATTTAACGGATCCATTCAAAGTTCTCGTGCAAAATCGTGTTTCTAGTGAGAAATACTATTATTGTTTAAAAATAGTGAAGTATTATACCCAACTTGGCTGAATACACATTTGCGGTATAAGTTATAGAATTCAATTTTAAAGATAATATCGTACAAATAAGAATACAATCTTTAATATGTAAAAATAATAAACTCTTCTTACTACTCGTTTGTGTTATACGCTTATGTAGTAATTACGCTAAGTTGTTTAGGAAGAGGAATGTTGATTTTATAAGAAGTGCACCCTCATGTGTGTGGAGGAACTGGAAAACCATCTAGGAAATACCACCCTTAGGACAAATTCCCAAGCTTTAAACCTTGATCTCCCTATCATCAGCAATCCATCCTGCAGAGAGTGTAACGCTAAAGACCCTTCGGTTAAATTAAAACTATGTCAGTTTTTATTTTGAGTTGTGTGCCTTGGGTCAACAGAAATTATTTTATAGCTCTGTTTGAAACGTTTTAGATATTATAGTTTTATTTGGAATATACAATTTAATTAAAGAATAATTATTACGGGGAAAAAATTATATATATTCACTATAAAGATAAAAATAACATTTAGTTTACACGTTGAAGTGAAATTATGTGTATATAAATATTAATACGCTATATACGTGTGATTGTGATTATCTATTGTGTATATTACATTTGTAAATAATATAGATAGCCACAAAAGTGAAATATAAACACACACATATATTCCATTCTAATTTTTTATTTATTTTTTCATAGTGTATTTGATAAGTTTAGAATTGAAGTCTAAAGTAACTATAGCTTTAGTTTTCACACAAACAATAAATTGTTAAGCATAGCTTTACTAAATACTAGCTAAGTAACTCGTTCTTCCACAGGATTGTTTTATAATACGTTTCATCTTTCCAGCTCAATTGGAATGAAAGTACGGAAAAACCAAACCCTCCACGCTTCACTCTATTAAGGGTTGAATTTTGAAAAATAAAAAATTAACTATCGCCCTTTACTAAAACAGAACCTCTCTTACAAGTTTCACCTTTCCAGTTCAAGTGGTTTGGAAGATACATAAAACCACTACATCCCATTCACCCCCCTAGGGTTGAATTTTGAAAGATTACAAAAATCCTCTTGCCGTTACTTTAAATAACTCATCTGCCAAGTTCATCATTCCAGTTCAAGCAGTTTGGAATATATGTGAAAATTACCCCCATCTCTCCAGCGCTTCTCCCATCAGGGTTGGATTTCGAAAAAATCCCTTAATTCCTAGAACAAAATGTCTTT
This sequence comes from Timema cristinae, assembly GCA_039000515.1. Lineage (NCBI taxonomy): Eukaryota > Metazoa > Arthropoda > Insecta > Phasmatodea > Timematidae > Timema > Timema cristinae. The sequence goes on from JBCFYV010002446.1 coordinate 14,643, forward strand.
GATTTTGACAAGAACACTATGTCAAATTTGGTGTTTCTTTATTAGTTTCGAAAATGTATGTACCTTTTTTAGGATAAAGGAAAACCAAGCTCTCCCCACTTCACCCTATTAGGGGTTTATTTCGAAAAATCCCAAAATCCTCTGGCCAATTACTTTAAAAGAACCTCTCTGCCAAGTTTCATCTATCCAGCTCAAGTTGTTTGGAAGATACGTAAAAACAACCCCCTCCCTGATTCATCCTCTTAATGATTGAATTTTTTTTAATATGAAAAACTTTCTTTCCCTCTCTATATAAAAGAACCTCCCTGCCAAAATTCATCCTTCCAGCTAAAGCAGCTTAGAGATATGGGAGAAACCACCCACTTCCAACTTTACCCCCTTAGGGGTGAATTACGCAAAAATCTCAATAATCCCTTCAATTTTGACAAAGAACATTCATGTAAAATTTCGTGTTTCTAACTCAAACCATTTAGAAAATAGGCGTACCCTTTATGAAAGCTACCAACCTCGTTTTCAACCCTTAGAATACAAATATCGAAAATTCGTAAAAAATGTATTTCTTGTATTTTTACAAAAAACACTCATGATAAATTTTGTGTTTGCCATATAAATAAATACATAGACCCTAACATAATGCAGTGTTTGTGGTGTAGGATTTGGTGGTATAATGGTTGTACCGGAGTGAGAAGGATACAGGGGTGTATGCTAGATTCTAAAATATTAAATATTATTTTTAATCAAAGTCGCGTGCTTTTGAATGTAAAATACTACATTAATAAACCTAATAGTAAAAGTAGTAAATACTGTTTTGAAAATATCATCTACTTACTCAGAAATGTAGTGTATTGTACCTACTTGTAAAATATATAGCTTTCTTGACATATGCTACTTTATAAACAAATATATATATTTTTAAATCCCATACATAAAAAAATGTCAGTCGAACAATTTATGCTCTAGAGCCGAGTCACGTAGTTTGTTTTATAAGCAAGCCCAAATTACATGTTCATTATCAAATGTTGGGTTGACTCAACCCAATAAACAAAACAATTTAATATACAGTCAGAACCATCCAAATGGTGGGTGCCTCCTTTGGGGGCTAATTTTCCCCCCCATCTTATTTACCGAAAAATCATCACAACTCCATAAAATTAGTTTTTATAAATTTCCTAGACCAGGCATTGGCGAGAAACTTTTACGAAACCATGTTGTGACCACAGTAGCTTTGCCACCTCAATATATCCATCCGGGATTCATACCCCAATCTCTTCATCAGCATGCCAGCCTAGTATTAGTTTGACATATTGCCTTTTGATATTAATATATTATATGTTCGGTTCAAACCGTTTAGTCTTCAACAGCCCAAAAGATGCACTTAAGTACGAGCCTAAGTGATTTTTAATCATTGTCTTATCATTTTCTACAGCATTTAATCACATCTTTATATATATATATATATATATATATACATTGATTAACTTAAATTTCAATGTCATGCAACGGGTTTTCATGGTGTCATAGGCTGTATTGACTGCACTCACATTGCCATATCACGGCCAGTAATGAATGGGCTGCATATTTCAACCACAATCATTCCCTTCCATTAATGTGCAAAAGTAAGTATTATCTTTAGCCAATTTAAAAGTACAAGTAAACGGTGTTCATTCTTTCGACCTAACTTAGAAATAAATATCAACTGGAAAAACATGAAGTAAATGAATTGCATGTTGTAATAATAATTTATCAGAATATAATGAAATATTAACAAACACTTGTGCAATAAACAAACACCTCTCATAAGGAGTTAAATAGTCTTTAAAGTAAACAGTTACATTTTCCCGTCAAAATAACATGTACTCTTATGGTGAAACGCCTTTCAAATAACTAACACTGACATGAATATAAACGCACATTTATGCACACCAATCCCACAATATTGGTCAAAAAACCACCAATGAACAGACCATATATTTTATTAAACCTAAGCATAGCATACAGGTTCATAAAGAATAACTGTGAACAAACAGCCTTAAAAAGATCAAACAACTGAATTTTTTTAATCCCGTAAGGGGCCCATGAGATTCGAGTTAGGCTCAAGTTGAAAAAATGAACCCCTAGTACAAGTTATTTATTGCTTTTATTGGCTGATCAGAATATAATGTAAATCAATAAGGGACTAGTGATACTTATGATCATTATTTTTATCAGGTTTGTAGCTACAACCTACAAATTTTGCACATTGATCCAACCATGCCTGAGCGGTGCATGACCAATTCATCTTTCGCTACGGGAGTCACAGGCAAGCTTTGGAAAGGCTATACCATGATGGAATCAGAAATACTTGGTTGCTAGGTATGTTTTAAATATACCCAGATCACAAATTACTAGTAACCTTTTTGGTATGATTTCTGTTAATTGTATTTATACTTTTTTAATGTTGTCTTTACAATACAAAAATAACTACATTTACATTTATTTAAATCTATCATATTATTAGATTCAACTTCAAATTGAAAAAAGTGGATTTACACACACCCTTAATGTTCCCATTTGAGTAAAATATGAATGGGTAGTAAGAAGCTATGACGTAAGAAAGCTGTAGCATTATCAACAAAAAGTTATTAAATTTTTAAATAGGAGTCTAGTGAAATATATTTTATAATTGCCTTTGGATTATTCATAGACAGCTACTGGATGAACCATTAATGACATAAAATAGGTTATTTTTAAATTATTTGCAACACTGGAAGTCAAGATGTTAGGAGTATACACAGCAAAAAACTCATCTATATTAGTACAATGCAGAGTTTGTATCATCAACATTGTGTGATATTTACCGCATTCAGAGGTCTGACATTGTAAAAATTAGTAACCCCTGTGCATGAATGTGTGCACCTCGAAGCTAGAATTTTGAAATTCTTATTTGCTTCTTTTTTTATTATATAAAAAAAAGGTTTGGGCCCCAGGCACTGCAAGACTTAAAGTTACTAGATTTAAAGCTGCCTTCTGCTTAAAATTACTAAACAATAAATATTTCTCTTGGGCAACACTAGACACTTCAACGAGTTTATTGATAACAATAAATACTTGTGCTGAAACTTATAAATCTCATTGGTTTTTATACATATCAGCAACATTTAATTTTTTTTTTTAAGTTTTCGGTGCAAGCTAATTTACTTTTCTTTAAAGGAAAATTTGTTTAGAGCATTCTTATTTGTTTAAAATAAAAATAAACTATATTCTTGACATATTACATTTATATCTTATGACTGTATGTTTAATTTTTCCAGGCGACTTTGGGTATTTGCTGGAACCCACCTGATGACGCCGATATGCAACGCTCCGCTTGATTCTCCTGAAGGGTGCTACACAGCTCGTCTCTGTCAAACAATAAATTGTGTTGAGCGCCTCTTTGGGGTGATGGGGAGTGAATGGCGGTGTAATTTGAAGGAAAGAATCCTCAAATACGTACCCACAACAGCTGGGTGAATAATAACTGCTTGCGCAGTTTTAAACAATATTATGCACCACTACCGTATTGAAGAGCCTCAACCGTCGAATGTATATATATTACAAGGTAAATCTATCTAACCATAGTGCTAAAATTTATTCACTTGGTACAAACCACCGTGAAGAATAGGGAAAAACTCTACGCCGCTCATCCAAATAATTTCCCTAGTTACATATCTCGCCGTTAGATAGCGCTAGTACGCTAGTGGTGCATCCTGACGGCCAGTTATAGTACTGTTTGAATATTACTCTCCCTCTTTGTCTAAAAGGTTTATTTTTTCTAACTGAAGTACTTCTGTTTGAGTTGGTGGACCCCACAGATGTACTCGGAACCCGCGGGTTGGACAAGCAAACCTCGCACCCCAATGCTTTCAGCTACCACCTGCGAGTGCTACTAGTGAACATAAACTAAGCTTTCAATGTTGGTTTCAGCTTGCATTTAAGCTGAGTTTACATTATGTAGCATGTATCAATGCTATATAACAAAGGTTACATAGTCATGATATCTAACTTCGCTATATAACATTTGCTAGATACATTTTTAGCATGTGGTAAGAAAATGTATATCAGAGCCCATCTTTCTGCAACAAATCTAATTAGGCTCAAAATGACGAGTAGAGAGGAGGCATTTCTCGTGGCTTCTTCTTGTGTAAGTTTAGCGCGACTACTATATAGCAACCGTAGTGTTGTCCCACACCTACAACCACTTTTTAAATCTGATTTCATTTTGGTTAAACTGGTTAGTAATATATTTATAAGATTTTATGAAGCCTTATCTTTTTACGATTTAAATTAACCTTTTTTGTTTGGCTTCTCAAGACGTACCACAGAGAATTATTGTACGTACCACTGATGGTACGCATACCACAGTTTGGGAACCATGTTCTAGTGGCATCCAAATTTATAAAATGTACTGAGGAAATAGCTAAAATAGCTTTTAGAGGCAACTAATTTCCAATAGATTTCCAGGCGACGGCCAATCTAGATCTTTTAAGGGCGGCCAAATCCGCAATAATAATAATAATCCGCTCTTCTTACTGTGTTTGTACTATAATTTATGACAAACAAAGGCATTAAAAAATACTACCCATTAAAGACTAACTTCCATCAAATATCTTCAGGAATCATCTATGGCTTAAGATCTTACCGAGCAAGGAACCCGGACCTCCCTCTTATTTGAGCCTCCTCACCCTACACCAAACACTTACAAAGATCTTCCGGAGACCATGTTTTGTTATTAATATTAATAAAATTTTATTTGGTGTTGATGTTGTCATGGGTTTTTAATTGTGTTATCTGCTTTACTAATATTGTAGTATTAATTTTGTTGTGAAGTGCAATTCCGTTTAAAATTGACAAAGTTTTAACTAAAATAAAGCGTTCATTGGATTGTTGGGTTGTAAGGTTATGTAATAATTATGTTAATGGGTTAGGGATGAGAGAGGTTGAATTTAGAGGAAATGTACCTGCATTTACGTGTGGAGTGTGAATAGAAAACCATCTAGGAAAATTCACCCCCAATATACCTAACCGGGAATGAACTCCGATCTCCCAGTCATCAGCAGGTAAGACAAAATATCATTTAAATTTGTGATATTAACTCAACCTTATAGCGAGGGGTGGTGCTGGTTTTCTTATATATTTGACCTCTAGGAAATGATTTTAATTTCACCATTTTGGTGTTCAAGTACGTATACAAAAATACTTAGCTATGCTGTGTATTGATCAAGCAACAAAATTGGGTAGATCCAAGACAAGATATTGATAAAGGAAATAGGAACTATTAGTGGAGTCTGGGAGAGTGATGGAAGGAACAAGTCCTTGAGATTAGGAAAAAACAAAACCTTTCAGCTTGAAACTATTAGAATGGTAATTCCAAATACATGATAAAAATTAGTTGACAAAGAAAGAAGAATGAGAGGGCGGGACTAGATAAGAAGGGTTGAATTGGAGAGAGGACAGCATACCTGAAGATAAATACTGCATACACTGATTTTTGTCGGAAAAGTGACAGATGGTTAAAAATGTTAGTCAAAAAGTGTCGAGCACACGCAAAAGAGAATTCTTTCTTTAATCATTTACAATACAAAAAAATTCTATCTTCAATGATTAAAGAATAGTTTTAATGTAGAACTGTTATTTATTATATTTATTTTAATCTAATATTTAATAAATTTGGCATTTACAATCATTATTAACTAGTGCAATAGCGAGCACAAAAATAAAACATTTTCTTCCTTACCAATTTATTCTATAAAATGAATAGTCATATATATATTAACAATGTTAATTTAATTTCTCATTAAATACATGGCTGAAAAAACCAGATCTGCTAAAACAACTTTGGAGTTTAAGCTATAGTTGATTTTCACATAAATCTTTGAAAAAATTGCACTACTGTTATCAGTATTATGCATACGAGGAAAAAACCAAGTTGTCATTTAAAGATAGTTGGTAATAAATTAGACAATGATTAATCTTAAAAGTGATTAAATGAAAAAGACTAAAGAATATTAGCCTATAGTATACGAATTCATTATAAAAGTAGACAAGAGTGGTTACATAGGATTTAGAAATACTTCTCTAAACATAATGATACGAAAGAAATAATAATGTTAAATAAATAAAATAATAAGTTAATTTATAAAATAAGGAAAAGTTATTATGTACTGTAACTGTATGTAGCTGATGAAAATCGAGCACTAACCAGCACTAACGTAACACAAATGATGGGATTTTTCAAAAAAAGGGTTATCTCTATTATTTCTTATACCGAGTGGCCAGGGAGATATCTCCATAGCTACCCATAAGAAATCGTTAATAAGTGCCTAAAATTTAAAACATTAACAGTTAAAATTGAGCACTAACCCACACTAACGTAGCACAAACAATGGGCATTTTCAAAAAAGGGCTATCTCTATTACTTCTTATACTGGGTGGCCAGACGATGGGCGTTTTCAAAAACCGGGTGGCCAGGGTGACACACATATTGAAAGTTGTAAGAAAACTGACAAGATAGGTTTTCTCAAGGTCTAAACTAACCGTAATCGATTTTAGGATTCGTTTACCTGTTATTCAATAACATTGCATTCAAACCAAACCATTCTTATTTTCTTAGTTTGTTAGGCGCTAAAGAAAATAAATTTTAATAGTTATATAAATGACTATTTTTACTTTCATTTAGTTCAAATACAAAGATCTATTTATTAATATAATTATCACAATTATATTAATACAAAACTTTTCTATCTTAATCTAGGTGCTTTTTGAGTTCACAATATTGGCCACGTGTGGTATACGTAGGCAGGGTTCTCAAATTCACGGCCCGCGGATCATATCTAACTGGCCCGCTTGTCTGGAAAACCCTTAAATAACTATTAAGCCCGCTGTTACATTAATACTCTCTCTCTCACACACAATAATAGTTTCATTTTCGTGTGAATATTGTAAGAGTTTGACTATTTTTGTATAGCTGGCTTAATATTTATCTCTATTTTATTTTATTCAGTAAGACTACATAAGTTATTTGGTGTTAATTTGGATCAAACTGCCTTTGGCGCTCGGAAACAAAACTTTATTGGATAATATTTTAATGATATAAGACATAATAAACCTATGTTAATAATCAAATCTTTGAAGCATCAGCAAACAATATCGCGTGTGACAATTAAAAAAAAACATTTACCTGTTTCTTCTTGTCATATTATTCTTCTGAATTTCACAAAAAAAAAAAACTTGTTTAGTAGCTGCATCCACAGACTATCTACTGCCGTCTGCCTCAACAGTTTCAAGTCCACGGAGAATCATTAAAAGTAATAATTGCTAGAGCTTATTTTGGATATTAGTTGGAATAACCCGCAATAGTTATCTAACTTTTCCACTAGAATGCGCGCTGATAGACGGCCTAGCTAGACGGCTATTTAATGAAATACTTGAATATCGTTGCCACCGGGTTTTTATTTAAAGGAATTTTAAATGAAGACAATTTCAGCCAGATGCTATTTTACTCCAAATACTCGTTGATTCATTAAAGTATTTCTCTTTACCATTTCCTTTTACTCAATCTCTCATCTCTACGTCACTATTCTAGCAATATTCCTAGTTCTAAATCGTATCACCTCTTTGGTGTGTATTTGGAAAGTTCCTTTTTTTGTTTGTGAGTTTGTTTTAAGAATTGAAGGGGACGATTAGTTTTTGTTTTATTATTGGCGTCATTTTAAAAATGGTATGAAAGCCGCGATGTTAAAGTTTCCAATGAAGAGGGGAAAAAAAGACAGTGCCTTGAGAGGAAGTGAGAAGTTTATTCATATTTTTAATTAAATATAAAGATATGTATTTTTTCAACTACAGAATGTCTAAGGGTGAGAAGTTTCCAATTTTTTTTTTGTTTTGCTGCTACAATTTTAACCAGTCACTTAGTGACTATATCTTCTTAAGATAACTTACAAAAAGGAAAATTGAACTATGAGCAGCAAGGCTACTTATTAATTTTAATTGAAATTATGTTATAGTAATCAATACCTTGTTAACAAAACTAAGTTTATACATATTAATATAAAATTTACAAACACCAAAATTTTAACTTTGTTTCAAGTTTTTTTTAAGAAAATTATGTTACCTTAGATATGTAAATTAACGGAGCTCCATAGGCAGGATTAGATAAGACTAAAATTCAGAATACATAAATATACAAACAAATAACATTAAATATTGTTTTTATTTATTTCATGATAACTATTAATTTTGTTACATTACAATATTATGTAAAATTCAGGTGTAAGTGCATTTCTTACGTGTTTTACCCCATGCATTATCGACCAATTTCTTGTTGTATCATGTAATATTGCTACGGCAACCAGATAGGCAAAGAGAAGGGGTTTCCTAATCATGTGTTTAAACCCAGTAGTCCTGAGATAAGGTTTCTCGTGCAACTGAGCTAAATAAATTTTATTTCAATTTACACTTCTAGAGGAATTATATAGATATTTATTACAATATAATAGTGATGCAAAACACTTAAACTATTTCAAATTGTGCTATTTTTATCAATTTTTAATAGGGGATTGTGGGGATTTTTTGTTTAGACATATTTTAATAAATACTGCTTTGAGTGATTCTCTAACTCACATTAACATCTGAAAAATATAAGTTATGTAATATTTTAAATACATAACATCAAATAGCTATTAAAGAGTCACATTGGTGAGCACGTGGATTAAACGTCAGATTATTATGATCTAGTTAGCTGGTGTCGAGGAAGACGGGGTTCGAATTCCATCTGGATGTACAGAGGGTGGATTTTTTCTATTTATGGTCTTCCATATTCCCGTTTCTCAAATGCAGTTACAGTTCCTCCACATTATATGTTCATCATCTCTTACTTACTAACGTTATTAAAATATGCTTAGTCAGGATGGTTAGTAAGATGGGCTACAAAAACAAAAGTACCTATAGAATATATTTAAGCAAACATGTTTGTATATTCCGTGGCTCTCAACACGCCTCGAGTTTGTGAATCTGGACCTCCGGCTAGTTTGAGTTTGAGAAACATTGACGAAGGCAATAATTTTTTAGTTCACGGATTCTCACACACCTTTCGAATGATTCCCCTATAATTGCTCCAAATTTCAGCTTTCTAAGTCATGAATAAATGTGAAAATTTTATGTACATCAATATTTACCAACCAAATCCAACCTTTTCTTTAATAATTATTGGTAGACGCATGGTGGGCTAGGTTTTGTTAGGATAGCTTGTCTGTATAATACATTTTGAGAAAAACAATTTTTTTATTGCATTTTCTTCACATATTTTTTTCATGATACATATTTTTCTTGCAAAACTGTTAGGTCGTAGAATACGTCATGTTTACATGAAAAACATTTCAACAATAAAAAATTGAAAATAATATGTTTCTACTTTTTAGGTTCATGCATCTCACAGACATTATTACATTCTTTTTATTTATTTTTTATGACTAAACTAATGATGCAAAACACCATTATTGGGTGAAAAAGTTTTAAAATCATGCATATATATTTGTATAGGAAAATCTAAAATTATTGGGTGGGGGAGGGAGATACGCTAACTTTGCCTCCCAAACATGTTTAATAATGAATATTTGTTATTTAAAAGCTATTACCGTGCAAAACTCCATAAGTCGTTTCCATACAAGACATTAGTAAGATGCAATGGAAAACATTTGTTTAGAAAAGATATGTATGAACTCTAAGGTTACACACTTCAATGGAGTGAGGATGAAAAACCAGCCCTTAGGGAACTTGGTCTGAAAGATAATTAGAGTATATTAAGAAATGAATCAGATAGCCGAAGCTATCATTTATGCAATTTAGTGAGGCTAGCACCTCTTAGATATCATATTCTGAAAATTGAAAAATGACACCTGGACACGGGAATCGAACCCGGGACCTTCGTCTTAGAACGCCAATGCTCTTTCCACTGAGCTATCCAGGATTCATCCTGTGCCCATGGCCATTCTTCACTGATATTTTAAGGCAGAGTCTATGATGGACGTGTGGAAGTCGTCACGTTTCCTAACGATAACATAGATAATCGATTCTGTGAAGATAGCGCTCTTTCAAGCAAAGAACCGGAATACGAAAGTTTGTTATGTCAGGCGATGACTCTCGTTCAAAACTATCGATTGATAGTGCGAAAGAAAAGATACAGAATCCCAGTGGTGTCAATTCAACTAAATTAAATTAAATTAAATTAAATAGCCTTTTTTTTAACGCTCTCCAATTTGAACGTCATTTAATATAGTAAAATTCCAAACAAAGTTAAAATTGTATAGTTTGTATCCAACCAAGTCATATTAGAGGGTAAAAATACAGACAGCTTTATTGAATGAGGAGTAATAAAAATAATAAGGCTAAATAATGTCATCAAGTGACATATACGTACGTTATTTTAGTAGCCCTATAATATTTGAAAACTGTTTTTGCTATGCGGTAGTAACTTCCTTCTTAGGCTTGGCTCACATAACAGTTGTTTTCTTAAAAATATTTGTGTTTAATAATAACTATTTGTTATTAATTACTTTTGGAATTAATCTAAATACTACATATCTCCTTTTTAACACTTGATTGATAAATAAATTTGATTATTTCTTTGTGTGGACAGAACTTTATTTTACCGCCACTTATATTTATGTTGAGTTGTTGGATTTTAATATTTTAAGCATAGCTTACATATGTCACAGCTTCAAAAATATCATTTGAATATATTGCTTCTCTATGTGAGAATAAACTATAATATATTCCTAAAAACAACCATCTGTCTATGGCTTTGTAAAGTCAGATAAGCTTATACAATATGCCAGTCCTTCAAAATGTTCATTAGCAATTTAAAAACTGCTGACCCTCAGAAACACATTGAACCAACTTCGGTTGTTAAATGGTTTAGGGCGTCACTTTAACAATGGACAGGACTGCCAATAACTGGGGGATAGGTGTTAGAATCACGGTTAGGTGCATTGAGTGAAATTTTTACAAAATAGTTTTCCACTTTACCTTTACGCAAATGTTTGTACTATTTGTATAAATTCAACCTTATATTGTCCTTATATATATCTTAATTAGTACATGTGCATATAAAAATATCGGGTAGTAAGAAGTGGTGTTAGAGGAATATTACTAAAGATCTGCTTCTTACAATGAGAAACAACAAATTAACTATCGAAGATCTGCTTACCTTGAAAAACAGAAGTAAACAATAAAATAGCGATATAAACTAGTGATGAAACTGTATAAAGTCAATATTAATCACTTAATAGGCCGTGATTGATATTTTTTGAAGGAGCTGAGATGGCTTAACTTCAATCATAAAGTTTTAAAGAAAGCTTAAAATTAAAATTTCTTTGTATGACTTTATAAAAACTTGATTTTCAAATAAATACTTATATTTAGTTTTAAGAATAAACTCTCCAATGTCAAATAATAATTTAACTTAATTAATACCGGTGACAGGGTTGATGAAGTGGCATGCACCTATTGCTTTCATCGAGAGATCTTGATTGAATTTGATTCAATTTCGTGCTGGAAGCTACTTTAGATTGTAATAATATTATCATAATAATATTTAGCACCAAGTCTTACTAACCGTTCGGGTTTTGCGCTTTAAGTACTAATTACGCTAATGGATTAGACATTGGGAAGGTTGAATTAGAGGAAGTGAACCCGCATTTGCGTGGAGGGAGAGTGGAAAACCATTTAGAAACCCCCCCCCCCCCCCCCCCAGTTCACCCGTCTGAGATTCGAACTTCCATATCCCGGTCCTCAGCATCGAACTCAACACGACAAGCGCGTTAGCCAACTACGCCATCGAGTCGGGTCTTTAGATTGTAGTTTGCACTGTGGCTTTGCTGATGCAGCTGTAATTTATCTTGACTAATCTCGTCTCTCCATTCTACCACCCTATTTTAAGTAATTAGTAATCCTTGTCATAAATATAATAATAAATAAATAATACTATACACCTTACAGATATTCTCTCTCTTTTATCTTGATCTTGAGACATCTACTATGACGGATTATTCAAAAATTTTAAATCTTTAAAAAATGGCTCTAACGATTTGATTTCAAATGGGTATTTAGAGAATGTTGGATATAGCAACTAATACTTTGTGGTATATTTGTTTTTGGTAAAACTCATTTATGGGTAGTTAACCAATGACTGGTATTTCAAGAAATTGAAATATTTTAAAAATTACCATATAGATTTACTTCCGAATGGGATAGCGTGGGTTTGCTTGACCTAAAAAAATAACCCTGTATGCTTTGCTTAAGGTAAAAATTTGAAAAAGGGTATTTTACTCAGGAGTGATGTTTGAAAATTCGAATTATTTAGAAAATGACTAAAGATTATTTTGAAATGTACAGTACAACAGGGAGTGTTTGACATTAATATGAAAATAAATCTAGTTAGACCTACTTGTTTTGTGGAGGAAATTTGGTTTACCAATGACGGTTTTTTAAATTTGCATATTTAAAAAGTGTATTTATAAATCTGGTACAAAATTGGTATCTGGGCACTATTTTGCAAATCAATAATAATGTATATTATGTATTTATCTAAAATAAATAAATTTAAAGAAAATTTACTTCCGACAAATTATGTAAAATTTAAATATTTTTGAAATCAACCTTAAAGATTAAATTAAAAATCTGAATCTGTGAAAAGTTTTTCATGATATGCTAGAAAACACTTTATTTTTTTAAATAATAAATAATTTTATGGTATTTTATGACTAAGTTTTAATATATTGGAACAATATAGTTTAATATATATATATACATGTTTAAGAGTTTGTTTAAACGAGTACAACTTGTTTAAGGGTAGTTTACTAAAACATATTTTTGAGAAATATTTTGAAGCTATATAATAATGTACAATATGATAGAGTTTGTGAGATTATATCGTACCATTTATCTATGGAGCAAATTGGAATATAAGAATGTATGTTATGATCTTTATTTCTGTAACAATTTATACTATTTCATTTACTTCCTTTAGTAGAAAGTATTGGCCAAAATGTATATTGATTAAGTACCTTGATCGCGTAGTCAAACGTACTAATCTCTTATTAGACTAGACTGCCCAATACGGAGGATTGTTGTTTGAACCCAGTTAGGTGCACTGAGGGAGATTTTTTTTTTCAAATGGTTTTCTACTCTCCCTCTCCTAAATGTTGGTGCATTAGTACATAGACCTGTAACCTAAAGAGGTAGTAAAACGCAGTGCTTAGAAAGATAAGTTTCACAAATCTTACGAGTTTTTAGTAAATGCCTCCTATTGTAAGATAAAAGAGAAGGTTCACCGTAACAATTATTTAAACTTTTATTAAAATGGTGCTATTTTAATTAATGTTTTTAATGAATAATTCATGGTTACTGCCTAATGATGCGATACCTGGTTCAAGCTGTGATAACTAATTAATTTACGCGTAGTTGTTGCGGGGAGATGGGTCTTAAGTTCATCGACAACAAAAAAACTATAATTTTACGTCCCACCCTCCCAATGCCACATAGTTATTACCAACATAACAATCAATAAAGATTGAGTTTTACTGTCACACAGTAGTATTTCCATGCAAGTAATAGGGTAAATATGTAAGACTGCGTCATAGTTCATTTCAAATATTCCTAAATACGGGACTGGAGTTTACAGATATTTAAATTAAGGAATTAACTCTTATAGAGTTGAGGCAGTGAAGACTTCCTCTGTATTTTATATAAAATAATACATAAAACTTATTTAATCAAGTGCTGTATACATCTGTGTGGGAACCAGGCCCATCCTTTCACTTTTCACAAATACTTGACATGTTATGTATTCCATTGGTGCTAGAAATATTATACTTCGAGATATATTTAATGATTTGTCACATTACAATTATTAACAGATTAAATGATTCAGATTAATTTTTTTTCAATTTAATATACTCTATCTTAAAATGTATTTAAATTTGATCAAACATTTTAGCAAACTTTATAAGTTTGATATGTATTTCCAAATTTTAAAATAGATTTCATATTTTCCAGAAATAAGAAATAATACGCATAAAATTAATGCTAAAAAAATACCTTCGCTAAAGATTAAAATAAAAAACACTTTAATTACAAATAATTAATATAACATATTCTGTGTAGATCGAATATTTTACTATCACAAATATATGGATATAAAAAATTACATTTGTTTTGGCGATAAAGATCTCAGATTAATAAAATGTATAAGTTCACAAATAAATAAAATGATTGAACTCACAAGAAAGTAAAATGATTATGCTCACAAATGCATGAGAAAAGTACATAAAATCACACATGAACAAAGTAGTTCAGTTAACAATTTAGTATAAGATCACAATGTGTATAATGAGATAATTTCACAAATTAGTAAGATTGATACAGTCACAGATTGGTAAATATAAGATCACAAGTGTGTAAGGAGATAAAGTTCACAAATTTGTAAAATGGATACAGTCACAGATTGGTAAATATGATATCATCACAAGTGTGTAAGGAGATAAAGTTCACGCAAAATTTAAAACAAATACAATTATAAATTATTAAATAAATAAAGTCAATAAATCATAAAAGTTTAGTTCACAGAATAGTAAAATGACAAAATTCATAAATAAAAATTTTGGCATTAAAAAATGTGTAATAATTTCACAGGAAAATTTCATAAGTAAGCCTAAATAGTTATTTCAACATAAATAATTTTGACTATATTTTTAAGATTGTGAATAATTTAATATAAAAATTTAAAATAAATATAGTAAGTTAAGTTAAATCTGGCTTTAACTTTAAATTTGGTTAAAGAAAAACACGCTATAATTTTTTTTATTTTATACTTATTAAATTTAGTATTCAAACACAAAATTTAAAAAACGATTGAACCACCTGACGAAACGAACATATAATTTATGATGCCAAGGAGGTTCCGGCCTTTCTTCCAACCAATCAAAAAATGGCCCCACTTCAAAACAACCTGTATCCAACCACCAGTTCATGAAGTCGTCCTTTGAAATACACTTATCAAAATTTTGATTATCAACAGCTTCAAATCTATTGAACAAACATTTCTCTGGATCAACCACAAACTCCCTCTCTCTCTGCCTTTCCATGAAATCGAAACACCAACGTTTATTTATTTCATAAATTTTATCTAAATCAATTCTATAAAGTGGGTGGTCTATATACGTAGAGAACTCTGGGGGGGTAACTTGTAATTTGGAAATCTTACTACAGGAGCATTCTCTCTTTCGTTCCTCTCAAACCACCAGTCAATATACTCTTCTTTAGGGATTGGTACTTCGTATTCATACTTAATAATTTTTCTTCTTCTAAATCTATTTTTCCTGGATGTTTAGGGAGGGAGTTTGTACTTTTGTTTAATTTAGGCCTAATTCCAAAAATAAACGGTACCATAGCAACTGAAATTTTGCCCACCCCCCTTTCAAAATATTGTTCATAAGCATTAATTTTTTCCAAATCACATTTTACTTGTATTTTTTCTAAATTTTGTAAATAAAAAGTTGTTTTATTTGGGCCTGATAAGGCTTGAGCCATCGCCCCTCTTCGATTGCAGTCCGACATGGACACTTCCTGCCCTGTACAAGAAACATTACATTTTAGAAACAATTACATTTGTTTAGTACTAATTTATTATACACGGATATAACCATATCCCTTTGTTTTAACTCTACAATGATTCTCCATGTGTTCCTTTAGGTATGTTCGGAAAACCTGTCGTTATTATTTAAACTGTTCAGTTAAGTCAGGGACAGGTTTTATGTAATATAGTCCCTGTCCAGTACACCTTTTAATGTTTCCTATTCATACTCGAGACATATTACTAAAAATACCCTAAGAAATATTTAAATAATTGCTTCACTATAAGTATGGCTACCTATAAAGTGTTTCTTAGGTAAGTAATTTATATTTTTGTGTTTTAGCAATGCAGACTTACATTTTCCTTTGAAATTGTAAGTTAATTTTCTCTTACAGTCAATTCCCAATTTAATTCATTCATTTATTACAAATCTTAAAAGAACTATATCAACTAATATAATTCCCTCAAGAAAATCTCGTGATTATCAACAAATAATGTTGAGAGGGATAGAGTTTTTACTTTAAAAATAATAAATTAGTAGTGTTAATGTAAATAACACACGTGTATAATTTAAACTAAAAAAACTTATTGTGACTATCCTTATCACATTAACAATGTATTATTTCAGAGAATAACGTGTGTTACATCTTTAATATAAAACTTGTGAATACCTTGCAGAATCTTAGTAATTATTAAGTCTTCTCGGTAATTATTCTCGCGTAAATCTCTCAACTTGATATCTTCTATCGCACACAGAATATCATAATGGCAGACATATGTTGCCAGGAAACAGAACAATGCCTTTCCTTACATTGTATTTGGTTTCCTTGTATAGTTATTATTTATTTTAGTGACATTGTTAGATTACCCCCGTGGTCTAGTCAGATATACTGGCTACATATCCAACAGTCCTGAGTTCGATCTTCAGTAGTTTCATATTTTTTCTGTGAAGCAGTGTGTCTGGAATAGATAAACTCATCCTCTTGAGAAACGATGTGAAGCTACTTTAATAAACAAGTAGCATCTCTTGTCCAGAAAACTGAGATTAATGTCTTCGCTGTACAGACCTCCTGACACCCACTGTCCGCGAATGTTAGCATTATCACTACTAATGGCGGTGGCCGCTCGGTCGGTCTAACTCACTTACGGGTTCACGTCATAGTTTTTTTAAGTTACTTTGTTATTTACTGACACTGACTGTGTGAAATTAACAGTGGCGTGCCGTGGAATGTTGACATGGTTATCAGAGATGGTTAAAACTGTAGAATGTGATATGTCCTCATTCTCTCAATCCCAATTCAACCAATCTCACATGGGAATGTATGTTCGGCGATACCCAAACAATGAGTGTTATACTAAGTTATGAGAACAATTGACAGGAACAGTTTAGAATAGCTCTGCTTACTCTGGCAACACCCGGTCAAAATGAGTTTTAAAATAACAGAATTATATAATGTCAAGGTTAGGAATATACTAAGTAGAGCACGCACATAATAATTAAATAGAGTTAAAATAAAATGACATAATAATTATTAAAATAACAAAACATTGAAGTAGTGTAAAAATGTAATTTAAAATAGGAACACTTTAAAAATAAATGTTGCAGTGCACCGAACAGACTTTCTCTCATTTTTATCTTAAAATAGACATTTACTGAATACTAGTAAGATTTATCAAAATACATAATATACACTGTTACTTACTCCATGGCATTAGGAACTTGGTACATTTTACAGAACAACTAAGAAAAGAGAAACATTTTTGTCCACCAACGAGCATAAGAATCAAATTTATTTTCAGAGACCTGAATTAAAAAGTAAATATATTTGCTTATAGCTTAGAAACTATTGGATTTATAAAAATATATTTCAAATAAAGACATTTATCTTAATGTTACTACAACTTTACAATGAAAAATTATTTCATATCTCAAATAGTTGTAGAAAAATTATGAAAATTGGGACATTTTCCCCATGTAAGCACCCTCAAAGTCGTTTTAATGATAAAATGAGAGTTCCCATATTGTTTATAATAGTAAATAATGTCTAGATATAAAATGTAATCAAAATTGTTAGAGCGAGTTTCGAGAAAGTCTATTTTGTCTCTTTTTACTCTTAGTTAACTACCCTTAAATTTAGGGTTAGAAATCTAATTACAAAAATCCCTCGGGGAGACCTTATTAACCCCAGATACCAAGTTTTAGCCCAGTCGGTAAAACAATTTCGACTCTTAACACGAGAGTACAGACAGACAGACAGAAGGCATTGTGAAATCTATTTTTTTGTCTAAAGGGTGAAACGTCGACCTTTATCAAAATCTCGAGTTGCGATCACAATAGGTACTTTCTCTCCGAGATGTCGAAAGAAAGTAAAAATATGTTTTCAAATATTTATAGCGGCTATGTTTTTAAAGCTCACCATTCTGCCTCTTATAAGTTTCAAGGCTACTGGTAGTATTTATTATTTACCAGCTGGGGGATCCGGACAACTGGGCGCGGCCAACTGGGCGCACTGAGGGTGATTTTTCTTAAACGTTTTCAACTCTCATTCCAAACAAATGTGGGTGCACTTCCTCTAGAATCAACCATCTTCATCCCCAATACATTGGCGTAATTGGCATAAATGCGTAAAATCCGACCCGGCAGTAGATGTGGTGCTAAAGAAACTAGGCTGGGAGTAAGTACGAATACTGTCACTGTGACAAAAAGGAGCAGATAAAAGGAACAGGTCTAGTGGTAAACAGTAACAGATTGCTACTGCTCCACTAAAGGGGCAGTTTTTCCCAGCCCTAAACTAAACCGCAATTTTAGGGGCCGTCTTCACATTGTCGGCAAGATGGCGTTGCTGGTCGATCGTATGACGCGCTAAATAGATTCATACTCACAATTCTGCCATATGACGCCCAACGGATGACATATCACCGTATTGTCACTTCAGAGAGATCCGACATGCCTTGCTGGTGTTTGTTGAACCACCCTAAAGTTTATTGGTGAGGGGAGGGGGTGTTCACGTATACATACAAAAAATTTAACAAGGTATAGCTTTTTACTACAGTCTAATGTAAATGCCTTCAATCAAATACTAGTTAATTATTATTTAAAATTCAACTTAAAGATGCAACCTGTAAAACTTACGGTTGTAAAATTAGCTCTGCCGACATTTCAAATAACTTTTTTCCCCCACGTTCAAACAGGTATTGGGAAACAAAGAACGTTTCTTGGTAAGAGTCGAGTTGTGGGGTCTAAAAAAAGTAGGCAAAAATGTTTGCTATCAATTGTAAGATATTACTTATGAATCAGGAAGCGCAAAGAGCAGCTTGAATTAAATGACAACTATTATCAGAAATGATTTCGGCAGCTTATGTAGGCTGAATAGCTGAATTCACCCCATAATTTCTTTAAATACACCCACAAAAAACACTATTTTGTAACTATGAACATTTTGAAATCATTCTCCAAATTTTGACAGCATCGTATTACTAGTAAGTACACTTTTAAGTGTACTGTGTCGGTATGTGGTTTTGGAGAAAGTATTAAGTAATATAATACTAGTGGCTTCTTGATTGGTGCTAATGTAATAAATATTAGTGTTGGTTAAATAATTATATAAAAATGTCAAGCTTTGAAAAACGTGAATATACGCTCGGCACCTGACTTGTAAAAGAACCACTGGCAGAGGCAACAAAAGAGGTGAGTTTTTTCTAATTAATTTTACTCCCCCAATTTACTACCAATTCGATTATACCTACTTGTACTAATTACGCTATTGTTGTATGAGTGCGATGGTTTTGGCTGTGAGGGTTCGTGAATTGTGATGTCATTATTAGCTAGGTATGGCAAATATATGGAATGTGAACATTATTTGGATAGTACGTCGATATGACTAAAAAATTATAGATTGTTTGAAACTTTTCCCAACCGGATATAATTTTTTGAAGTCAATACAATTTCGACAGTCATGTCATGTCACATAGTACTTTTAGAATTCAATAATTAGAAATCATCTAGGCTCGTACTCAAGTGCATCTTTTGTGCTGTTGAAGACTAAATGGTTTGAACCGAACATATAATATATTAATATCCAAAGGCAATATGCCAAACTAATATTAGGCTGGCATGCTGATGAAGAGATTGGGATTCGAATCCCGGATGGGTCTATTGAGGGTGGTTTTTCCTAAAGAGCTTCCCCACTCTGCTTCCAAGCAAATGCAGGTGGATTATCTCTAAAATGTTTACTTCTTCATCCCTTCTCCAATAAAGCAATTATCAGATATACGTATAGCCTGAACGATCTAAGACGAGGCGATTAAACAAATTTTTGTTTTAAAGACTCATTAAAAAATGCAAATAAAATGTGAGACAATATACCTAACCAAAATTCAGCAATTCCCCTGAGTGGCACACTGTTCGGAAAAGTTTCATCATGTCTGGTCTAGGAATACAAAAACTAATTGTCAGTGATACTTTCAGAAAGAGGGGGGGAAATTAGACCCCAAAGGAAGCAACCACCATTTGAACAGTTCTGACTAGATATTAAATTGTCTTTTGTTTATTGGGTTGAGTCGACCCACCATTTGATCATGAACATGTAATTTGACTTGCCAATGCCTATGCCTATTCTATTAGTAAAAGTATAAATGACTGCGATGATTCTTTGTACATCGGTACAAAATGGATGTATTTTTTTAAAAATCGAGTCTTCTATAAATCCCTGGTACAAATTTGAAAATCATCTAGGTTCAGTGGCCCTTGTGCATTTTAGAGTCCTCGTTTACTATTTCTATTCGCATACATACTAGAGTAACCTAGAAATAATGAGTACTCACAGTATGCCATTGTGGGGGTTTGACGTCAGAGGCTACAATGCTTTTCTTATGGAGAAAACAGACTTTTACCCATTAGTTACGCATTTATTTAGAACTAATTAAATTATATAGCTAATCTTTATGTGATTATCAAAACTTAAAATATACGAATATTAAAGTGAAAGTCCATAAAAATAGCACAACTTTAAGTAATTACCAACTAAGTATGGCAAGTTTTGGTGGAAATTCAAAATCTAAAAGGCCTTCCAAAATAATGTTAAGGCAATATTAGTCGGCATTTAAGCTAAATACTTCCGTAACTAAAACAAACTATTATGTAATAGTTGCATAATAATAAATATTTGTAAATTATTACATGTTTCATGTACCAAAGTGTATCATTAGTTTTTATTTTTAATCAAAAATCAAGCAATCAAATAAACTGTATGTTACTTGTGAAATATTACAAGCAATGGCGGGGAACCTTATTTGTGTGGGGGGAATGAGCTCTGTGACCAAGGCGCGAGGAGGTGGGGTGTAAAATAAGGACAAACTAGATTGCTCTCACCTTTCCAAATGTAAGGTCATATAAATGGTCAGTTTGCACCATTGCTCCTTAAAATACTCACATAACGAAATTTTTACAAGGGAGCTTTTGCCAACTCTCCATTAAATATGTCGACCGTAATTCTGAAATTTTTTGGTGAGACATGTTAGGATTATTAAATAAATGTAGAGTATATTAGAGATAGTTTTATTAGTTTACTTATTGAGAAATGGAGGCATACAATAAACAAGTAACGACAAGACAGCCATTTTGAGACTGAGTTAGTTAATGAACAGCCAAACAAAAGGAGCACGCTATACATAGAGATAGGTAGGCCTACATCACAATAGAGGTATGAAAATACATTATTATTCTAATACCAGCCCATAATTGAATACCTCTAGCAATCAATAAACACAATAATGTTCATTAATCTTATGATTGATTTGCAAAAAATCAATTAACTATTCCTAACTCTTTTATACAGCTTTCATGTTTAACCTTAGAGAGAGGTTTTGTTAAGACATTTGCTAACATATTTTCAGTAGGAACATATTTGATATTAATTACTCCTGAGTTTACATGCTCTCTTAAAAAATTGTATTTAATGTCAATATGTTTTGACCTTTGATTAGTAACAGAGTTTTTGGCCAAATGTATGGCTTCTCTATTGTCACAAAATACATCAGTAGCATTTACGGTTATTTCAGGATCTATTTCAGAAATTAAATTTCGGAGCCACAATGATTCCTGAACCGTGAAGGACATGGCCATGTACTCTGCTTCACAAGTAGACAACGCAATTGTTTTTTGTTTTTTACTGCACCATGAAATGAGGCCATTTAGTAACTTGAAACAAGAGCCATTTACTGAGTACCTGTTATTGATTTTGCTACCCTTGTCTGAGTCACTAAAGCCCATTAAATTTCTAATTCCCGATTTACTGAATTCTAATTTAAAATCCATCGTTCCTTTAAGATATCTGAGAATTATCTTGACACATAACCAGTGAACCCCTTTGTAAGATTTATTATACCTACTAAATAAGTTAACAGCAAAGCAAATGTCTGGCCTGGAAATTTGTGGGAAGTACAAAAGCCTACCAATAGCTTCTTGATACGGGACACTTGGATTCTGTACTTCTGCCGATTCTTCATCTTGAAAGTCCAGTCCAGGGTCAAGCGGAGTTGACACCGCTTTCGCTTCAATCATGTTAAACCGGCTCAGTATTTTCTTGGTGTATTCTTCTTGTGAAATCCAAATCTTGCCTACTTTTCGGTCTCTGGTGATTTCCATTCTAAGGCAGTTTCTTACTGCATCGAGGTCTTTCATCTCGAATTTCTTGTTGAGTGCTTGATTCACCTTCTCTTTCAATTTATTGTTGTTTGAAAATAATAGCAAATCATCGACATACATAGCAATAATTAAAATATATTTTCCATTTCGTTGGTAATAAACACATGGGTCAGCATTTGATCTGGTGAATCCTAGTTCTGTTAAGACTTGATGAATTTTATCATTCCCATTTCTTCCGCTTTGCTTAAGTCCATATACTGACTTTTTTAAACTTCCACACTTTGCCTCGGGTGGTCAGTTCTTCAGGTGGCTTCACATAGATGTCTTCTTGTAAATCTCCATACAGGTATGCTGTTGTGACATCCAAATGATCTATGCCTAGATCTTCCCTTGCTGCCAGTGACGTCAAGTATCGTAAAGACGTATATTTGACTACAGGCGAGAATGTTTCATCGTAATCGAGTCCTTTTCATTGACTGCATCCTTTGATTACAAGTCTGGCTTTGTATGTTGGAGGTTTTCTTTTATCGCTAGGTTTTACCTTAAGTACCCATTTTTTGTAAAGAGGCTTGGCATTTTCCGAAAGATCAACGACTTCAAATGAATAATTTTTTACTAATGATTCGTGTTCCTTAGACATGGCTTCCTTCCACTTTTCATGGTTGATTCCCTCCAGGGCTTCATCAACATTTATTGAGCCATCTAAATTTTTTTTTCTTAACATAACAACTTATATGATCAGGCCATATCTTAGATTTGGCTTGTCTTGAAGAACGTCTGAGAGTAGATTTTTGCTGTTCTTCTTCATGTACTTGTTTTTCGTGTTCATTTTCTGTGTCAGAAAAACCTTGAAAAATCTCTCCATCACCATTGTCTTCGTTTTGTAGGTTTAGATAATCATTTGGTACGTTGTTGATTACTTCATCTTCCCGAGGTTTTTCGTTTGGAAAACATTGTGGAGATGGGCTTGGTTTCACTTCTGGAACTTCACGCTTATCTTTACTCTCAAGAAAAACCACATCTCGACTAATTGTGATCTTCTTGCTTTTGGGGTCAATAAGCCTGTACCATTTGATGTTTTCACAATGCCCTAAGAATGTTAATTTTTGTGACTTAGGATCCCATTTCTTCCGCAATGCCTTAGGTATGTGGACCATGGCTTCACACCCAAAAATTCTTAGATGTGACACATTAGGCTTCCTCCCACTCCACACTTCATGAGGAGTTTTGTCTTTCAGAATGGTTGCAGGCGATAAATTTGTGAGATAAGCTGCTGTGTATACAGCTTCGGCCAAATAGGACTTTGGGAGTCCCGCATCCAGGATCATTGTCCTAGCCTTTTCAACCAGCGTCCTGTTTGTCCTTTCTGCCAGCCCATTTTACGCAGGACTGTAGCTAACAGTTAGCTGATGGATGATGCCAGCGGAGCTCAGTGTTCGTTTCATTTTATCATTTACATATTCACCCCCATTGTCCGAGCGAATCTTCTTGATTTTTAGACCTGTTTGTGTCTCAACAATTGCCTTGAATTTTAAGAATACACTATGAACTTCAGACTTATCTTGTATAAAGTATACAAATATTCTCCGGGAGTAATCGTCAACAAATGTAAGAAAGTATTTACTGCCACCGATTGAAGTTGTTTCCATCGGACCACACAAGTCTGAATGCACTAGCTCTAAAATTGATTGACTATACATTTTGCTTCTCTTGAACGGAAGTCTGGCCTGCTTACATGTGATGCACAGTTCGCACGGTTCGTCAGCTAAAAAGTTAAGGTCCATACCATCTGAAATTTGGCTTAGTTTCTTCATTCCTTCCGGTTTAAGTGACCAAGTCACCGATGCCACAAAAAAATCCTTAGATTGTGCATAAAAACTGGTTTCGTTTGTTTTAGGTGTTTCCAAACAGTATATCCCATTTTTAACATTGGCTTTTGCAACTATTACACGATCACTATCATGAACATAACCTCTTGTTTGATTAAACGTTACAATGTGGCCTTTCTTCACTATTTTACTCACTGATAGTAAATTTACTGCTGAATTTGGAATATGCAACACATTACTCACTTCTACCTTAGAAGTAGTGTTATTAACAACACATTCTAAATTAATGATCTCTGACACATCTGCGACCAAATCAGAGTTGTCTGCAGCTGTCACTTTGGTTTCATTTGGGGTTATATCGGAAAGTTTATTTGTAATTTTTGTAATATGGGTCGATGCACAAGAGTCCAGAAACCAACAATCTTCATCTTTAACCTTGTCCTTAGAGGCCAAAGAAGCGCTCTTACTTTGGGGTGTAGAAGGCTTTTCACTAGGGTGATCGCTGTACCTAAACACACTTTGATGATTCCTGCCATCAGTCCTTTGTCTACAATGTTTAGCAATATGGCCAGGCTTGCCACAACTAAAACACTTCATAGAGGCGGTTTTCTTCTTGAACTTACTTTTTGAAGTGAACAAGGTGGTTTCGTTGGTTAGGGTTGAATCATCCATTTTCACAGCTTGTAATAACTTCACTTTAATAGCATCAACTGTAATTTTTGTGCCAGAATTTCCTAGGGCCATTATCAATGGTTTATTACTTTCAGGTAAACCTGCAAGAAGTAGTGTTCCTGCCCATTCGTCACTTACAGGAAATCCTAACTCATTTAATTTGTATGCAGTTGATACAATCGTGTCACAATATTCGTCCACAGACTTACAGTTACTGAGGTTGGTAGTGACTAGTATTCTTAGTAGCCCCACTCTCCTAGTCCTTTTTCTTTTACCTAGTTGGGACAATGTATTCAATGTGTTGAATCATTATTGTTGCCACGCTTCACGTGTGGTATTAGCCTAGGTGGGTAAAGCGCGGAAATCCGTTTGTTTCCATACGGAGTCAGCGCAGATATCTTTTTTCTCTCTGCCCGTTTTTGGCACATATTGACTGAGTATTAGTATTGTATGAATTATATTAGAGTTGTACCCCAGGGAGTGGGTCACTAAATACATGTACTATTGAATGCTCTGGCAGTACCAATAGGGAAAGGACCGGCCATAGTACTATTTTGTGTTGACACCTATATGTTAGCCATCTTTCAATGTAATCAACAAACCTTTCTATTGCTAATCATTATACAATGTCTCTTAAAGAATTTTCTTAAATCCCAATCAAGCAAGCCAGTTTAAATTATAAATGTGTTAACAATACTATATGAATATAATTTACAGTTAACGTTTGTTTATAATTACCTCAAAGTTTTATTTTTAGAATCACCAGTAGCTAGTGTGACCTGGTAAATCACTCTGCTATCATTGGCCGAGACAGGTCACGTGACCACGCCTCCTGCTCTCTGATTGGTTGTTGTTTTTCCCCCTCCCCTGACCTACTTTCCTCTGAGCCCTCCCCCTCCTATTCGCCCCCCCAGGCCTTCCCCCTCCTACCCCCTCCAGCCGTCCAACCACGTACATGTTGGGGAATAATTATAGTTAATTAGGAGTGTCATGGCGGCCTTGTTGGTTCATGCTTAATTGGTGAATAATTATCGTTAATTAGGAGTGTCACGGCGGCCTTGTTGGTTGGAGTTGGACGTTCCTCGCGCCATGGCTGGAGACCTTTCTCTATCAAAGGTAGGATGGGGGGGTGTCGGAGTTTTTATTCATGGCTGTCGTGTTGCTGCAACCCTTCTCTATCGAGCTTCAGTCGTGTAATGCCAACTTTCTCCTTCACTCCGCTGTTGGTTTTCCCCCCTCCACCTTTCAGCCCCTCCCCCGCTACAGGCTGCAAACCAGTTGATTCTTGCTTAGAGACGAGTTGAGACAAGAATAGCAGGTGTGCTCAAACCCTTTCCCGCAGCTTTCACTTCCCCCTCCTGGCACCAGGTTGGCGGGAAGACAATGCGTGTGTAGCCAAGAATTGATATTGAGGTCATCGGGGCGCCAGGTTGCCGGGCAGACGCGTCAGGACAAGAATATATCGTGAGCGCAGGTGTGTGTTCAACCCTTTCCGGAATTCACCCCACAGAGCTGAAATTCTGATAATTGCCACATCCCGCAAATAGGGGACACATGAACCACTATCAGCCCCACAGAGCCTCTCATGAACAAAGGGAGTCGCTGCCCTCGTCATAAAAACTTCCCAACGTGCTATTGCCTTTCTTCCTTGAAAGCCGTTACAAACTAAGGGGGAAAGCTAAAAAAAAAGGTGTTTTACAAACCCTGGCTTTACAAGTTTAGAGAGAATAAAAAAACGCGTATTAATTAACTAAATTTTGTTTTGAAATCGCTGAAAGTATCGGTAACTGTTGTGTGTTTATTGATTGCAAAATAAAAGCGGTTCGGAGTTTATTTCACGTCTATTAATTAATTTAGTTTTGAAATACTAGAATAACTCATACGTCAAGTCTGCAACTTTCACAATAGTAGCGTGTTATCAATTTTAGAAGCAAAATAATTTCCATCTATACAAGCTAGTGGCTCGGAGTTGTCTCCATGCCAATGCGGGTTAACTTACTCTAAATCAGCCTTCCCAAGATGAAAACAAACCTATCTTAATTTGGTTTTGAAATTGCCGAAAATCAGTTTTCCCCCCACAGACATCGATCCCGGGACCTTATGAAACGACCTTTTAACGGCGTATTTCTTGCAAGTACAAAATATTTTGTTTTTAGTTGAACAAAAGCGTGTCCATCAATCGACCAATGTTCGAATCTCGGACGTGCGAACCGGGGTATTTT
This sequence comes from Timema cristinae, assembly GCA_039000515.1. Classification (NCBI taxonomy): domain Eukaryota; kingdom Metazoa; phylum Arthropoda; class Insecta; order Phasmatodea; family Timematidae; genus Timema; species Timema cristinae. The sequence goes on from JBCFYV010002446.1 coordinate 41,658, forward strand.
TTCACGCTAAAAAAATGTGTTTTACAAACCCTGGCTCTACAAGTTTAGAGAGAATAAAAAAACGCGTATTAATTAACTTAATTCGAAAATGCGGGTTAACTTCCTCTAAATCAGCCTTCCCAAGATGAAAACAAACCTATCTTAATTTTGTTTTGAAATCGCCGAAAATCAGTTTTCCCCCCCACAGACATCGAACCCGGGACCTTATAAAACGCACTTTTAACGGCGTATTTCTTGCAAGTACAAAATATTTTATTTTTAGTTGAACAAAAGCGTGTTCATCAATCGACCAATGTTCGAATCTCGGACGTGCGAACTGGGGTTTATTTTTCCCACGCAAATGCGGGTTAACTTCCTCTAAATCAACCTTCCCAAGATGAAAGAAAAACACCTATATTAGTTATAAAACTAAACTAAGCATATCTCCTAGGAAAACGTCTATTATTTATAAAACTAAAACTGTTCACGCCTAATAGAAAAAAACACCTCTATTAAGGATGAAAACAGAAATAAAATGCTTTCAATAATTTAAAAAAAAACACTAAAACTTACTAAGCATATGCCTCCTACTTAACTATTCATTTTATCAAAGTCATAAATGCCAAAGAGTTCCACTCTTTGCTCATTGGCCTTCAAAGTAATTATAATTCTTTCAAAGGCTGTAGATTTTTTTTTGGATATGTCTATCACGAAGTCGTCATTTTGGTCTCAGTATATACTTCAGAGTACACACCTAATATTACTTCATTCAACTCCCAAATAGACGAACGAACCATTCCAAAACTCATTGGAAATTCGTTCTCGTCCGCCTCTAACCAGCCACATAGGGATAAATGAAGGACGGTTTATGGCCGTTGTAAACAGCAAGATTCACCAAGTGGAGTGCACGCGGTTCGTTACAGGGTGTTTGGAAAATAAGTAAATGTATGAGTTTGAGAGACTATATAATAATAATAATATTTAGCACCGCCTCTTACTACCCGTTCGGGTTATACGCTTTAAGTACTAATTACATTAAAGGATATAGGAATTAGAGGAAGTGAACCCGCATTTGTGTGGAGGGAGAGTGGAAAACCACCCCTAGTTCACCCGACTGAGATTCGAGGGCAATGAAGAATAATTATTGAAAAACATTTATAGCTTGAATTAAAAAATAATAGAAGGGCTAGAGGAAATATTGACTCAAGACTCAATAGCTCACGTAAACTTTTTGAATAGTTTGAGCCCAACCAATATATACAAAATTTCTCACACCAAAATCTTGTATCCACGTACTAAGGAGGTTATTAAAATAAATTAAATATTTAGTATTACATCAGGAGAGACGTATTGTTACATTATTGTGGACCCAACCCACTTTGAGGATGAGGAGGAAAAATACAACTATCCATAACAGTTTTAAATTTGTATTATAAGCTCGGTAATGCCACTTTAAAAGTTAAAAAAATAAACAGTATAATAAATGCTCATTAGAAACTTGAACACTAAACAGGACTTTTGCAATGAAACCCATCTATCGGAGAGAGAGTAGGACACAAATATTAATCTCAAAGGAATGTATGACTATGTTTGATAATGAAAATAGATTTGGTGCTAGTAAACACTTACACCCCCTTTATTTTGTGACAGAGGCAGTTTCCAGTTGAACTGGCGTTATCGATTTGTATCAAAAAGTCTCTAGGTCAAACCTTGGCTAGGAATGGTATTTATTTGCCCAAACCCTATTTTAGAAATTATTAATTGTGTCTTTGTCTGGGTTGCACAGCTATTGACGGAACAGAGCAGCCACATTCATCAGCGTCACGGGGGTAGAAGCCGAGTGACAAAATAAGTCTCTGCGCATGTGCCGAGCCCCTTATTGTATTTAGATCGGCAAACCCAGAACACATTTTCTTAGTCATCACCCAGTTTAAAGAGCGCCGTTATAAAGTCAAATTTGAATGTTGCACCTGAGGGTAGGCGAGCATAATTTGTGTTAAGTGTCGCGGGTTGTCTACCCGCTCATTATGCAGGCTTCAGAAACAACCCCGAACCATTGGGGGAGTCCCTGGTTCAATTCCAGTGCATAAGCGAAAATACTGGTTTAGTTTTTTAAAATAACTGCCCTGACTGGTATATTGTACATGTTCCTGGGTTCATTTCCCATTCAAAGACAGAAAATTTTAATTGTTGATTTACAATGTGATCGATCAAATATTCAAGCAACACTACGTTAGCGTATCTGTATAGTAAACTCATGGTCCCGGGTTAATTTCCTGTACAATGGCAGCGTCACTTTAGACATTTATTAAATTCACGTTTCAGCAAGGTCTGTACACTCTCATTTATGATGTGTGTATGGGTTGTAAACAAATCCGTTGGAATATTACCCAATTTAGAGAGAGAAAGAGAGACAAAACCTTAAAAGTACAAAGAAACGGAAAAGATCACAAGTTATGGCTGTTCCTTTGTTTGGTCACGCAGCACAGTTTGAAAAATGCTGCAATTGTGTCAAACTGTCTATTGACTGAACAGTGTAGCTCTCTCCCTCTTGTTTGTTTTCTTCGCTCTCAAGGGCCGTTTATAACCTAGAGAGAGAGAAAGCAGCCTGAATGTCTTACAGGCGTTATTAACGGTCTAAGCTGATAGCCTGGAAAAATTGTTCAATTCCCCCTCCGCACCATAAACGAAAATACTGGTTTAGTCTTTAAAATAACTTCCCTGTAAAGGGTTCAAATATTCAAACAGAACTTTAGTGTCTGTATAGTAAACGCCTGGTCCAGGGTTCATTTCCTATACAAAGGCAGAAAATTATAATCGCCCCTTTAAATTCATGGCGCGTCTTGTGGAACAAAACCCCAACCGCGTCGTGTGTATATAGGTTTTCTATTCTCCCTCCTGAACAGTATTTATTATGTCAACAAAATATAGCCTCTAACATTAAACGATATTTAAAGTTGTATTTAATATTACGCAGGAATTTAGGGGGCCGAGGGTTTTTTTTCGTAGAAAGCCTATATGTATTATTAGCACCGCGTCTTACTACACTTACGCTAATGTGTAATGGTCGGGTGATTGTGAGATGAAATGAAGGACCTACAGTTTAACGTGGAATCCGAACCACGGTGGAGGCCTGGCATTCCCCAACATTCACACAAGATATCTTGTCAGAGGTGAAGGAAGGTTTTGGAAATCAGATAAATCTGTGCCGGGACCGAGGATTGAACCCCTGGCCGCCAGCACAGAAGTTTTACACCTTACCGCTAGACCACCAGGTCACCACAGACTATATGTACGCGTTGTCAAGGGACACTGGTTCAAATACGTACAGGGGGGTGAACGGGGATAAGCGCATGGTCCAGGGTTCATTTCCTGTACAAAGGTGCTGCGAGGACTCACGACAAAGAGTGTGAACCAAAAAAACTGTTTGAGAAGTACAGACTTAGACCGCACGGTCAACAAAGCGGGTTCCATTTTTATTAATGTTCAGCACGCTGATAATAAAGATTACTAATTATTTTTAAAAAGGATGGTATAATTTCAATTTCAAAATATAACTGCACTAGTTACATATGCTCCCTTGAGAATATAAATATTTGATAATACTTAGGTATAGAGCCGTTTACCTGCAGATCATGAACACCCCCCCTACCCCCACCCACATTAGCCATTCCTGCGTGATTTATCATTAAGAAACATACCACCTGTGAAATGAAATTAATTCTAAAATGTAATTTTTTGGTTCCTCAACATTAATTTAATCTCTGAATAGTCGTCGAACATTGAAATAGTAATTGTTTGCCAAGTTTAATGGGGCACTTTTTTTGTGTCTAACTCAAGAAAGGGGTAAAGGAATGCCAATAAATGGCCCCCTGATCAGATTATCCGGAATCTCGGAATACCAGAGTTTTATTCTAATTAGTACAAGTCAATTAAAGTGTATTTAGGTTTGGCCTAGGATGTTTATATTAGTTTGCATAGTTTTAGATAAGTTCACTTACACAAAATAAATTTATTGAGATAATTTTTTTCTAGAGATAAAATATAAATAAATAAAAGTTAAAACTCCTAATTGTTTTGAAAATTATTACAAACATATGTTTATTTTATTTTAATATTTAGTGAAGAGCCAAATGTTTTGTTTAATGTTTTTGATTTACGTATTGTTTAATATTACAAACAAAATGGCAATTTTCCATTTCCTATGAAAGTGACTTTAAGGTTACTTTACATAAGCGTTAATTTCCAATTTTGATCATTTCTCCGCTACTATTTGAGATACGAAAATACTTAGAACTGTATTTTTTTGTACTGTTAATAATAACAAATATTTTATTCGAAACATATTTCAAAAAACCAATAGTTTCTGAGATATAAAAACATAAATTTGGAGATCTTTTAAATATGAAATTTATTGTTATGCTCTTTGGTGGACAAAGATTTTCCCCTTTTATAACATTTCTGCAAGTGTTCTGAAAAACCTAATGCCATGGAGTAAGGAATTAAATAGCTAGCAGTGTATATTATTTCCTTTATGAACTTTGGTGGAGTGTTTCTGTAAAAATATGGGGAATCTATTATTTCGTTTCACAACTATTACAAGTTTTTAGTAAATCAGTCCATTTTAATATGAGAGATGGAGAAAGACTGTGCGGTGCACCGTCATCCGTACCGTTTATTTTTAATAAGTAGAGTAACAATGTTGATTGCACATTGGTGTGTATTTTTAAGGTTTATTTATTCTTCCAAATTCCAACATATTACCTAATTTTTAACAACTGAGATTATCTTCCATTATCTTTGAGAATATAATTAACGAGCTGGCTTGTGTACTGATTGACTCAAACGCTCAGCCAATCAGATGCCTTTATTCATCTGTTGCTACTTTTCGTATTTCTTACATTGGGTGAATCTACAAAAAAAACTATTTCAATCGCTGAAAATTTTATAAAGTCACCGGTGATTTTAAAAAATTACCATCAGTCACTGGTGAATGTTGATAAGCTAAGTAAAGGTTTGATTAGTTTCGAGTTATGTTTTATAATATATTCAGCATAACTTATATATTTTATAAAATCAATGGTAAATTTAGAAAATACCGTTGATGTTTCATACTTTCACCAAAGTGAATAGGTATATTAAAAAAAATACTGGTAAATTACTTTTACTTTTGGTGATTCTATACATTCACCAGTAATTTTATAAAATAATGAATTGAACACATTCGCATTAATATATTCAACACATTTCTCTTCATACTATAGTTATTATATGAAATTTAAAAACATAGTTGGATAAAAGTTTTTCGAAATGTCAATATACGCTCCAAAACAATCATTTACCCGCATTTGACCACTTAGAAATGTTGTGATTATTTTATTAATTAGTTAAAAAAATTGTTTTATATAATTTTATGGGAAGCAAATAGCAATTTATTTGACACACCCTTATATAGAACGCTATAAAACGATCACAATCACAATAGAATACAAGACATTTTAGTTTAGGTAACTTTTCAACAAACACAGTCGACAATTTTAATTTTATAACTATTCATAATTTTAGAGATTATATATTTTGTTTTTAGCACATAATCACGAAACGATTAAAAAACAAGTCAAAATTGAGGTAAGGGAGTTTAGCTCTATATTTGCGTTTGGAAGCCTAATAACTAAAGCTTTCGCCTCACTTTAGGTTTTGATTTGGAATTCTCAAGGGCCATTGCCTTACATTTGTCAGCCTTTTGTTTGTCTTCAATAGCCTTTGTTATGTAAGGTGGATTTCTAATCGGCATGGATCGTCTGCGTCTTGGATCTACAAGCTCTGGCAGGAGACAATCTAGATAGAACTGGCTCAGTTTTTTCTCCATGTGGCTAGCCCAAAATGCATCGTCTCTGAAAATCTTCTCGACCTATATACCCACATTTTTCCATAAAACAAAGAGGCAGTAACTTCTCATGGTCACGTGAAGTTGGCCTTTCACTTGATAGTAGTGTGTTTTTTGTTAATGCACGTAATTTCTTTTTTGTCCTTGTTTATGTTCCAAAAAGTAAACTTTCTTTTTAAAACAGCTTCTTCTGGTGTCATGTTCCTAGCTGAGGGTGGACACTTCACTTCAATAATGGTGTCAGATCCAATTAGACCATCGGGAGTTGCTCCCAAGTAAGATAATTCCGGATCAACAAAGAGCCCACAAGGCTCAACTTTAATATTCATTTTATTTTCAAGAGCCAATATACCATTCTTCTCATCATCTCTACCGTACAGCATTGCATCTGTGTCAAAATCATCATAGAGCATTCCTTGAACAGCCTTTTCACAAGATGTGTGAGGAAGTCTTCGACAAACGGGTCCAAATTTAGAGGCAGCGAGCAGCTTTCACCGTACTTCTTTCCATCGACCACTATTTCTTTGGAGAAGTGTCCCTCTTTCAAGCTCCTCACGTTGCTCTGATGTGCTTTGTAAAGTAGCAATAAATCTAATTTTCTCTCTATCAAATTTTTTCGTAACCATATCAGGCTTCTGAGCACAAGGCCCATAGTCTTTGTCATTATTAGTCAACCTAGGTCTAAATGGGTTCTTTTTCTTCACTTTTGCAGGCAGACTTCTTGTTCTTTCAATTTGACGAAGTCTTCACATCTCCATCTTCTTAGTAAACTTCCCGGGACTAGCTTGGTACATTACTTTGTGTATTTTATATAGAGGAGTTTTAGTATTGTAAGAAACTACAGCAGCATGACTTCTAGAAGAGTAGGACCTCTTAAGGCAAAAATGAACCCTTTTCTCACCGATAAGGTAAGACAGTGGTGCACAACCCATGGCCCACCATGCCATTTATTGCGGCCAACCAACTAAATGAAATTTGCAAAATAAATTCCTAGCATATTCTCATATTACTTAGACTAGATTGTCAGCGAAATATGATAAAAAGTTTTATTAAGGGACGAAAGCATTTAAAGTTTATACTTAGTAAGTCTACCGATATTTCAACAGCAGCTATGACATCGAGTCCGTTTATTTATGGGGGCTTTGTGAATAATAGTTTGGTAGCCGTATCTTAAAAACCTTGTGTTAATTGCGTGAAGAAGTTTGAGGGAATAGGTCTTGATCGAATATCTATGTAACGCAGTGTCACAGATATTACACATATTATTGCATCGAAATTTTTGAAAATTTCAAAAAATTGGCATCTATTTTTTCACTAGCCATATATGAGTTCTCTGACATAACATCAACCGTTCAAATGAGCATATTTGCTCCAGGTGTGACGTAAGAATTCTAAATTTATTAATAACTGGTCTTTCTTTACTCCATGGATGGACACATCAAGGGTCCTGACCTGCTGCAAGACATCAAAAAGGTATTTGTCTAAATTTGTCTACAATGATTGGAGCAAACAATGGAATAGTGTCTCTCCTTACAAAGCATCTGTGATAACTTTGCCTCGCCAACACACTTATTGCATATCACTGCATTATAGGCTTACACCAGTAAAATGTGGTTGTAAAAGATCTGGGCTAAAAAAATCTGATACGGACATTAGTGCAAACAGAGAACTTCATTAAATCAGAGGACTCAATCACCGACAGTTCAAAGGCTTCCTCAATGGAAACCGAGGCCAAATATGGTGACCATGTTTACTGCAGCAGAGGCAAGGTTTTGACTAGATTTGGATAACTTGCAGAGGAAATCAAGAGAAAAATAATTACATTTCAGATTTAGCAAACAATGTATCAGTATTCCAGGCAAAACTAAGATTATTATAATTTGAAGTTAAAAATGTACTAATTTCTGCGCTGTAAAGAAATGTTTCCCTCACATGAAATTTATTCCAGCTAGAAGTATGCTGGGCACATCAGCCGAATCCAGGAAACTTTCAGAGAAGATTTGTGATTTAAATTGTGACAAATTCCTATTCAAGATATTTCCCAAACTCTTATTTTGATGTTAGGTTATGAAGGAGTTTGGGCAAGGGAAATGGTAGCGTCATTCTTTACAAAAATAAAGTAAGATATTATTTTGAATATTTTCGATTTTTTTCTTTCCGGGGGGGGGGGGGGAGATCAACCCTATCACCCCCTCCGGAATCCACCACTGTTTAAGATATGTTGATGATCGTGATGATGCTATTTTTAAGCACTACATATTATGTACGTATATATTTATTATATTTGGGCCACCTTGCCCCGGAATAATACTAGCCCCGTCGTTAAAAAATAGACTATACTGTACATCACTTTTGTGCAATGGAAGACTTATTTTTTTATTACAAGGTTTTATTGCAATCTATTCAATATACAAATAAACTTATTTTCCTTTTGTAAAAATATTGATCTGATTACAAACTTTTTTAAAAAAAAAATAGTCATTGAGCTTATTTAAAGCTTGCTCATTCTTAGCTTGGATTTATGATTTGCAATGGTAGATTCTGGTAAGAAGGGTTTTATATAAAATACACCAATTTTTTGTTGGTCAACATCGATAACATTTTAATTTATTACCAGTGTTAGTTTATAAGCAGGCCTATAATATAAATAGTCTGATAAACATAAAAACCAGTCTAAATGAACTATATTAAAATGTGTCTTTTGGATCCGCTTTTGGATCCGTGGTTCTGTAAAAGCGCTATCATTATCCATATCAAAGTAATGTACTGATGGAACGGCATAACTAACATCATTCACAACTACAGTCTCAATTGATGTGATGTGTGGACTCTCAGATCACCGTTATCTGCCTCCAGCAACTTTTGTTTTTTTCTATTGCAATTAAAATCAGTTTGCAATTGTCTCCAAAATGCTCTTTAATGGTATGAAAAATTAAAATTGAAAAATACGGTAAAAAGTATTTTCTTTAACACCGCGTCTTACTACCCGTTCGGGTGTTATGCTTATGCACTAATTAAGCTAAGGGTTTTGGGATGATGAAGGTTATATCAATATTAAGAATGCCCTCATTTACGTGGAGGGAGAGTAGTAAACCATTTTGGAAAACCACCCTCAGTACACCCGACCTAGATTCGAACCTTAAACTCCCCGTCATCGACAGTCTATAGTCTATTGTGAGAGTAGAGCTTTAGATCACGCGGCCACCAAAGTGGGCGTATAAAAATAAAAAAGTCTCTTAGTGATTTTTGTAGGCACTACAATTAATTCCCTAAGGTCCAATAATTTTATAATTAATAAAAATTACCTTATTTTTTTCTCGGGGTCTTAATACCTATCCGGGAAACATGCATTTTAATAAAGCTAATAGAGTTGGAATGGGTAAAGTAAAACTTAGTTAAAATGTACACAAATTTTCAAGGAAGAAGTGTATGGAAAACAATTAAGATAACATTTAAAAAATACCATAGCTACACCCGACCGGGATTTTTGAACCCCGATGACTATGTCAACAGGAAACCACGTTAAATGAACTTAGCATGTACGTCATTACAGTTTAGGTTTTTTTCACAAGTTTGTAATATACAGTTAGGATTCACGACAGCCTATAGTAGTCTTGGAAGAAAGACATGTTTAGAACAAATAAAGAAAGATACAGTATTTATATCTTTATTTATATAGGATTTTTTTTAAATTGTCATTGATAGGATTTATCAAAAACAAAGTTGCAAGATATAAAAATAGTTTTTAAACCTGTCAAAGAATGGTTCTTTATGAATGTTTTTCAACACATTTATTATTTTCACTGAGGTGTTCCCATACACACTACAGGCAAACGCTGGCATATTTGTTTCGATATCACCTTTAATATATCCCAAATCCTAAATTTAGTTTATTGGAATATTTCAATCGGGCATCGTTTCAAAAATCCCAATTTATTAGGAAGGTATTTGATATTTTCTCTAGCTGTAAATTATCATTTTATAGATTAATATATAAAATTCAACTTTACATATTTTACTTGAAAAATAGATAATTAAATTGGAATTACATGTTCTAAATTAATAAATTTGTAGACTACCTTTGTTTCAAATACTATTTTAATTATATTCCTCGTCTTTTCTTACGTGGGGCGCATAAATGTAGATGTGATTTATATATAGCCTCTTCTTCTGTCAAATCCCGAAGTATTCATTGTGACTTCTCAAGACAAACGTCAATACTACTGTAGCATAAATGTGCTAATGAGTTATTTCTGACTTCACTTATCTGCCTTTAGCCCAAAGCACCAGGCGTGGGTCAGGCGGACACTATCCACATTCTTATTGTGTTTACTTCCTTCAACCAACCTCCCCCCCCCCCCAACTATTTCCTCGTCCCCCGTTCGGGTAGTTCAGAGTCTTTCCTCCAGATATCAGAACAACCGTTAAAAAAATAATCGTTTTAAAATCATATTTAATCAGTTTTTTCTGTTGTGACTATGGATTTTTTTTTTATGAAAACGTCTTAGTTAGATAATTTTGTATATATATAGCTTTTAGATTTTTATTTTTTACTTCTTAATCACGATTTATTTTAAATTAATCTATTAAGGATTTATGAGCTTTTCAAACATATAATGAAATAGATTAAAATATAGGTACGTTGCCATATTCTTACGCTCTTCAAAATGCAAAATAATATATTATAGCATTTTTTTATTGTTTCGTAAACATGATTTCCCTAAGAGTCTTCACGGTCTTCTTTGCCACATTTGGGAGCAATGGCGGTACAGGTCCAATATCCTCTTAAGAGAATGTGGCTCATTCTTGGTTCCCAGAAAGGAACTCTCTTTCCAGCTCTGCCCCCATCATGTTCCAATCCCCGTCGTCCACCTCATCTGGTGGGTCGTTGCTCCCAACACTGTCCTCCTCTTCACCAAGGTCAAGGTCACTCGGTAGCGCCTCACCCCGATGGAACTTGGCACTCGGCATATCCTCCTCGTCAGACTCGGTACACGTGCCCCGCTTCCTGGCGGCTGTGGTGAGCTTAGCCCCATCCGTGAAGGTGCTCCCCTGTGAGAACACGACAAGAGGGTCCAAGACAAATACAGGTTCTTAGTTCAGGTCAGTTTGTTTCAACTCAACTTGAACATTTTGAAAACTCCAAAGATGAGATTTGGAATTATTATTTATAGCACACACAAAAATAAATGGTAAAGTGGGGCTACATACTTGAGAAATTTGCAAATTAACTTTTTGTAATATGTTATTTTTAATATAATAAAGGAGTATCTCCAAAAATTCAAAAACGATATGCAAGTGAAAATAATTGTGAAAAGTGAATGAAGAGAGAAGTGTGTTCTTTTCTAGAACTAACCTAACTATCCTTTCAGGTTGTCTTTCTTCACCTCACTGTATAGTATTTCTACATAATTTTCCTGAATATTAATATTTGAAAAATTCGTATCAGGTTCGAAATTTTAAATCTAAATAGATCCAAAAATCGAATTCAATGGAATTTAATTCAAGATTTGACTCTAAAAGTTAAACGTTTTAAATAAGTCATCATAGATCATTATTTGACTTGACCATCTCAACTTGTGAATCTTGTTATATTTAAAATCTAGTCATTATTTTAACATGGTTTTGTGATTTTTTTTAGCACCACATCTTTCTAACTGTTTGGGTTATACTAGGGATGAGAAAGGTTGAATTTAGAGGAAGTGTACCTGCATTTGTGGGGGAGAGAAAGTAAGAAACCATTTAAGGAAAAACTACACTCAATACACCGGACTGGTATTGAACCTCGATATGTCTAAGACTTTCTAGTCTATTGTGAGAGTGATGCCATTGAAGCCGATGATGCAAAATTGAAACTCTTGTATTTGCAGGGTTTAATAACTAGATAAAAGATTTGTTAATTTTTTGCACCCCCTCGATTAACTATTGGAGTCATTTTATAACACTAACAGAGTAAGAATGAGGACGGTAGCTGAAATGTACCCACACTTAGGCAGAGGGAGATAGAACACCATTTAAACCATATGACCCTCAGTAAAACTGGCCCGGATGTACGGTTAACAGTGAACCAGACAGGAAGCACTCGACAGAACAAACCTGCAAGTGAATCTGCTGTACTGCTACTGATGCTAGAGTCCTCCTCGGGGATCGACGTCAACTGTTTGGTCGGTTGCTCTCTCTCGTTCTCACTTTCTGATTCTTTGAATATATCCTCCACCTCTTTGTCCAGGTTAGCAATGTCCTCAGGTGAGAAAGACATGAGCGGGTTTATTGTGTCCATGAAGCGACAGCTGGGTGTCCGCTGCCTGAGCAATTTGTAGAGAAACAAATGTATCAATAAGTCACAGTCTGCACGTAAAATAAATAAAACATTAAATAGCTCATGTACAACGTGATCAAATTACTAACATTTCATCCAATAAGGAAAATATATTTATATATCAGCTTCATAAAAAAAATTGGTTTTGTCAATTACGAATCTTCACTAATAAAATAATAACTAAAAATAGTGGTGTGTTAAGTTCACCTTTTAAATGAGAAGTCAAAGTAAAGCTGATGAGGTTTTGCTGTCGTATACCACCACTTTTTGATTTTTCAACTATATCAATTAAGCGTATCTAAATGAGGGTTTATAGGAAAAAACAAAAGTATATTTTAATGCTGACTATATCTGAATTAATCCATATTGATGTTAGAATACTGTTTAGTGGATGTTCTATAAAGGATCATACCTAATCATAGCTGATCCCACCGTACCTAAAGTCATATAAATATGCTAAGTGTAATATTTCCTTTTACCATTAAACATTTGGTTAGTAATATTATTTGAACTTTGATTTGACTTTAGAAATATTTAATATGATTCGATTCTGCTTTGCTCTGAATCAAAGAGTTAACTAAGTAATCCCCGTGCATGAATGTACCTAACGGCAGGTAATCGGTTGTGAGGAGAGTAGCTCTGGACTGCCAAAATGTGGGGGGGGGGGGGATGCCTCTTAACTGACATCTTGCGCCCAACGGGAACAGACGCTCATCGACTCTCTCCCAGCGTTCAGCACAGCTCCACAACCAGTCAGACGTGACCATGAGGAAACCCTTGATACGCCGTGCAGAATTCACCTTGGCGGTGCCAGGACGGACGGCTACAAGATGGGTGTTCTGTGGGGTGATCTCGGCAGTCACATTCGCACCCAGTGATTTGCCACAAGGTAGGGCCGGCTCTTCTGGAGGGGGACATGTGTCTGGACCAAGCCACTCAACACAAGACTTGTACCAGCAAGTACCTAGACAACCATACCAACCACGAGGTTAGGGTGGATTTGGGAGTGCAAAACGTGAAAAAAAATCCAATGTACCCCATAGGGGGTAACACGCTTACCTTGCACATACCCACTATGGCAGAACTTACAAGACGAGGTCACCCATCAACTTAAAACAGCTAAATTAAAGGTAAATGGAGTGTTTAGCACAAATTTTATATAATATTTAGCACCTCGTCTTATTACCCGTTCGCGTTATAAACTTTAAGTACTAATTACTCTAATGGATTAGGAATTGGGAAGGTTGAACTAGAGGAAGTGAACGCGCATTTGCGTGGAGGGAGAGTGGAAAACCAATTAGGAAAATCCAGCCCTAGTTCACCCGACCGAGACTAAAACCTCGATCTCCCCATCCTCAGCAGTCGAGCTCAACACGACAAGCGCGTTAGCCAACTATGCCACCGAAGCGGGTTTTAGCACAAATTAATATCCATTTAGAAAGATCTGGAGTATTTACTTGTATGTTGTGTTAATAGGATAATTTATCATATTTTAGTGAAATATGACAAACAATTGAGCAATAACAAAATTTCAACTGATTTTAGTGTATAAAGTTATATGAATTTAAGCACAACTTAAGTTTTTCAAGCACAAAACAAAAAATATTCAAACTTAAGTTTGACTTTGAGAATATTTATATTGATTCAAATTTGGTTCAAATTGAAAAAGTGGTCTTAACACATCCTTAGTTGTATTTTTTCTTCATTTTTTCTAATAGACTTAGTTTCCTGAAGCTTGCTTTAGTAAAAAAAAAAGTGAGAATCATACCAATTGAGTTTGATCTTGTTAAAAACGTTTATTACATTTTAAACAAAGGCATCACTGATTTGATTCAAATATTTTTTCAAAATAACATAATGTATCAGCAGGAATTTAATCAATAAATCAAATCTAAGAATCCTGTCAAACACCATGATGACAGCTGGACAAGGCGATTTTCTAAATTATAAAAGAAAATGGTAAAAAATATTTTTCAGGTACCGTGATATAAAACCTTGTATTAGCTCACCTTTCTCCGAATATAAGGTACAACAGTTTTCAAATCAGGTACTTCCCCGTCGAGTTGATCATAAAGCTGATAAAATGCTCGATGGATTGTTCTGAGGATCTCCTCAAGGTACAACAAGTAATCATCTCCGTCTTCCACCTCGACCAGGTCATCTTCCCCTTTACTCTTCTGCCCCTCGTCACTAGCGTCCGCCATATTGGTCCTATCACTAACATCACTCTTATCTCCCGTTTTCTTGTCTCGAACGACATCAGTCCCATTTTCAGACTTGTCTGTCCCACTATCGACAGGTTTTGTCACTTCACCACTGTTTGATTCCTTCCCCCCCTCACTCTTGACCACCGCATCAACGTTTTCACACACTTCACTGTCGGTCCTATCGTTCGAGAGCGCCAGGTCACTCGCTATGTCCACACTACACCCTTCACTCTCCTCCTCCTTGTCACCACTCTCGTGTTCACTACTCTCTTGCGACTTCTCAAAATGTTCCTTCATGCTTCCTTCAACTTCATTCACATCATTTGTCCCTTGTTCTTTAATTTCAATGCCGTCATCCTCTTCTCTTTCCTCTGCTTGTTTATTCTCGTCAACTACTCTATCTTCTTCTTTTTCCAATTCATTTAATTCCTCTAGTTGTACTATCTCTTCCTCGTCATCTCTTTCTTCTGCTTCGTTTATTTCCTCTGTAGTTTTATCGACCTGTACTACTGATCCGTTTTGTTCGCTCAGCAGTTTATTCTCCGGGGATCCTGTAAATATCAACAGAACAATTCTTAAGGGCGAGGAGGGTTTTTTAAAGTAAATGAACCAGTATTAGCTCACATTAGTATAAGGAGAAAATTGGAAAACCAAACCTGTACACCTATCTAAGGCTATCACTTTAAACGGTTCAACCAATCAAGATAACCTGGGGACTAGCAAGTCTGCAATGAAGCAATCATACCTCTATCGACAAGCACAAGATACATCCAATAGGTGAGCAAGCTGACCAGACTCACCCATTCGTGAGAAGTCGTAGCCCTCCTTATCGTCATTCTCTTGCTTGGCGAGACCCGGCGGGGCGTTGATGTCACCCGTATGCTGGAAGAAGTGGTACGGCTTCACGTGGATCAAGTTGGGGGCGTTATTCCACACGTCCTCGCGGTCATCAATGATACATACCATGTTGTCCCCGCATGGGAACAGAGACCTGGAAAATGCACTGGTTACTCGCACATCATTTTACACAAAGAAGAGACAGATTACTTCGAATTGAAATCAATATTTTACTAAAATAGTTTTTTGTTTTATCACAGCATCTTTGTACATATATCAGGACTGTGAATTTGGTACTGTAATGTATATTAATTATTAATAGATTTACTGCAGTAAAATGCTCCAAGATCTTACTTTACAGGAAGCTTCTTTGACCTTTGTGATTTTAGTTTAAGACGATTTTTCAATACAAATTACAAATAATGGTCCTAAAGATAATAAAAGTATTAAGTTGAAATTATATAATTACCATATATTGCAATAATATTAAAAGATTTAATTTGAAGCTGGAGTCAGTACATTTTTACAGACTCCACAGCCCTGATGCATATCTTTATTGTACGCTAATGGTATAAGACTGAGGAAGGTGGAATCTAGAAGAAATGTCCCCACATTTGTGTGGAGGTAGAGTAAGAATCACCATCAGTACACCTGACCACGATCCTCCACATCACCGGCAGTCTAATTTAACAAGAGTGTGACGTGTGTGCTAGACCTCGCGACCGCTGATACAGGTCACTTAATCAGGAATTTTTAATGTTAGACAAAGGACTTAACAAGGGGCAAGGTTTTATAGATGTGTTTCAGACAAACTTTTGATGTGTCTTTAGTTTTTACGAGGATACTTATCAATTCTTGTGGTGAGCAGTATTTTTATGAATTTTAATATTGAAATTTAGCCAATGAGGAATAGTTTGACTATTATAAATAGCATTCCAAGCCTTTACAGCACATAATTACATGTTTTGACAGCAAATTGGACTTATGATCTTATAACTGTTGCTTCATGAAACACTAATATTCCAGGGTTCCTAGTATACTCAAGTTTAAACGGTCATCTCACTTTAGGTTGGCAGTCTTAGAGTGCGGACTGAAACACTCGTCCCGAGAGAGTATCCGATGCGAGAAGTATTGTCCATCATGATCAAGGAACATAAAAATCATGTGTGCGTAGTTACAAGATCCGAATGTACATATGTGGAGCTCATACAGGTAGCTGATCTCCTTGAGGAACTTGTGGGTCCCGGGTCGGAGTCTGGTGTGGTACCACGGAGACGATGTCCCGTGTAGTTGGAAGTGATACACTTCCTGAAAACATTGGGTCACTTTAATCCGTGCGAGTTTGGTTTAGTCAAATGGTGGAGTTGGTAGTATGGTTTTCAAAGGGTAGTTTATCCAAGGTGAGTGTTATTACTGCCTGGGACTACACTAAGTGTGAATCACCAATGTGCCGTCTTTCGTAAAAGACTAAAACTGCCTCCAAACTGGTATTTAACTAATCACCCACCAACCAATGAGAATTAATGTTCTGGGCCTAAAACAGCCAAGGAGTTCAATTGATGTTCTACAAATACCCCTCCTCCCTACCCGCCTCGGTGGCGTAGTTGGCTAACACGCTTGTCGTGTTTAGCTCGACTGCTGAGGACGGGCAGATCGAGGTTCGAATCTCGGTCGGGTGAACTGGGGGTGGTTTTTCCTAAATGGTTTTCCACTCTCCCTCCACGCAAATGCGGGTTCACTTCCTTTAATTAAACCTTACCAATTCCTAATCCATTAGCGTAATTAGTACTTAAAGCGCATAACCCGAACGGGTAGTAAGACGCAGTACTAAATATTATTATTATTATTATTATTACAAGTACCCACCTTTAAGTTTGTTGGGATATTATCGTTTGTGGTGTGTATCAAAGTTTGATCCAAGTCTACCAACAACACAAGTTTCCTCTCTTTTAAAAGACGTTCCTCATCTGCTTTTCCTATTATCTGAGCTTGCTGGAACAAAATTATAGATTTGGCAAGTTAATAAAAAGAAAAAAGAAAGTTATTATAAGACACAATCAACTGAATTTAATTAAACCAAAAATGGCTTCCTCAGCAACATTCCTTGGGTTTAATCAAATATTATTTTCTAAACATTTCCAGGTTTATAGAAACCGTTATACAGAAATGTCAAGCATATAAAATAGCTCGGTAGAAAACACGAAGGAGACTATTGTCTTTGATAGCAAAAAAAAAAAAAAAAAAACTCGCCTCTTGACTGACTTTCAACTCTGGGATACTGTGCACCATTGGGACGGAGGCAAAGAGCAGTTGTTGGTCCTCTTGCCGTAGGTCTGCACCACATTCAGCACACATGTCCTTCATGACTGTCGGATGAGTGCACAGTTCCATCTTCAATAGACCTTCGCTGGACACAAATATACAGGACGTTAGAAACATCACATGAAGAGGTTACGTGAACTAAAAAAAATGTCTGGGGTTTGAGAAAATGAGCATGTAAACAAAAATAACTTTGTTTGCCAAACAATACAAATAGAAAACTGTTACCAAGAAAAAAGGAAGCCATTCAATAGAAATTGTGAAGGTAAACATGTTTTATTTGGCCGAGACATTTTTATTTATTTTTTGAAACAAAAAACAATAGGAAATTAGCCGATATAATTCATGAGAAGAACCTATCACTGTCTCGTTATCTACATTCAGATATTTACACTCAAACAGTTCAGTCCACCTCTCTAACCTCCCCCCCCCCCTTCCTAGGGAACAACCAACACTAAATTTCCCCTGGGCTTGTATACTAACCCTGGGTGCACAATGTCATCCTCTCGAACCAGCAGTTTCCGCACAGTCCCACCATGTGCTGCCTTCAGTTTCATTTGTTCCTTACTTGTATTTGAACCGTATAGTAATATTACGCGACCAACAGAGAGAACAGTTCCTTCTTTCACTTACCATTTTAAAATTTTCACAGGTTTTGTTGTACGAAGAATTATTACTTCGGCATTTGCGCCCATATTTACCGGAAGTTTATAAAGGATTTTCCAAAGTTATTAACACATCTCAGCATCAAAAAACAATTGAATGTTGGCGAATCTACTTAGTTAGGCTATAGGATGCTTGGAGCGCTTCGTTATTCTTATCTTTGATAATATTATTTTAAAGTAAACACATTACTACATTTACCTTCTTTTCTATTCGAACCCAGTGATCTCTATATTGTATGCATATAAGCCTAACGGGCAGTAAAACGCGGTGCTTATAATAATAATAATAATAATAATAATAATAATAATAATAATCTATATTATACTGGATGGACATAAACATACTCCTTTGTAGGGACAAAGTGTAACGCTAAGGTTTGTCGTCTACTTGTTAGCTAGAGGACATATTTAACGGTTCCATTCAAAGTTCTCGTGCAAAATCGTGTTTCTAGTGAGAAATAGTATTATTGTTTTAAAATAGTGAAGTATTATACCCAACTTGGCTGAATACACATTTGCGGTATAGGTTATAGAATTCAATTTTAATGATAATATCGTACAAATAAGAATACAATCTTTAATATGTAAAAATAATAAACTCTTCTTACTACTAGTTTGTGTTATACGCTTATGTAGTAATTACGCTAAGGTGTTTAGGATGAGGAAGGTTGATTTTATAAGAAGTGCACCCACATGTGTGTGGAGGAACTGGAAAACCATCTAGGAAATACCACCCTTAGGACAAATTCCCAAGCTTTAAACCTTGATCTCCCCATCATCAGCAATCCATCCTGCAGAGAGTGTAACGCTTAAGACCCTTCGGTTAAATTAAAACTATGTCAGTTTTTATTTTGAGTCGTGTGCCTTAGGTCAACAGAAATTATTTTATAGCTCTGTTTGAAACGTTTTAGATATTATAGTTTTATTTGGAATATACAATTTAATTAAAGATTAATTATTACGGGGAAAAAATTATATATTTTCACTATAAAGATAAAAATAACATTTAGTTTACACGTTGAAGTGAAATTATGTGTATATAAATATTAATACGCTATATACGTGTGATTGTGATTAATATTGTGTATATTACATTTGTAAATAATATAGATAGCCACAAAAGTGAAATATAAACACACACATATATTCCAATCTAATTTTTTATTTATTTTTTCATAGTGTATTTGATAAGTTTAGAATTGAAGTCTAAAGTAACTATAGCTTTAGTTTTCACACAAACAATAAATTGTTAAACATAGCTTTACTAAATACTAGCTAAGTAACTCGTTCTTCGCACAGGATTGTTTTATAATACGTTTCATCTTTCCAGCTCAATTGGAATGAAAGTTACGGAAAAACCACACCCTCCACGCTTCACTCTATTAAGGGTTGAATTTTGAAAAATAAAAAATTAACTATCGCCCTTTATCTAAAACAGAACCTCTCTTACAAGTTTCACCTTTCCAGTTCAAGTGGTTTGGAAGATACATAAAAGCCACTACATCCCGATTCACCCCCCTAGGGTTGAATTTTGAAAGATTACAAAAATCCTCTTGCTGTTACCTTTAAATAACTCATCTGCCAAGTTTCATCATTCCAGTTCAAGCAGTTTGGAATATATGTGAAAATTACCCCCCTCTCTCCAGCGCTTCTCCCATCAGGGTTGGATTTCGAAAAAATCCCTTAATTCCTAGAACAAAATGTCTTTGATTTTGACAAAGAACACTAATGTCAAATTTGGTGTTTCTTTATTAGTTTCGAAAATGTATGTACCTTTTTTAGGATAAAGGAAAACCAAGCTCTCCCCACTTCACCCTATTAGGGGTTTATTTCGAAAAATCCCAAAATCCTCTGGCCAATTACTTTAAAAGAACCTCTCTGCCAAGTTTCATCTATCCAGCTCAAGTTGTTTGGAAGATACGTAAAAACAACCCCTCCCTGATTCATCCTCTTAATGATTGAATTTTTTTTAATATGAAAAACTTTCTTTCTCTCTATATAAAAGAACCTCCCTGCCAAAATTCATCCTTCCAGCTAAAGCAGCTTAGAAGATATGGGAGAAACCACCCACTTCCAACTTTACCCCCTTAGGGGTGAATTACGCAAAAATCTCAATAATCCCTTCAATTTTGACAAAGAACATTCATGTAAAATTTCGTGTTTCTAACTCAAACCATTTAGAAAATAGGCGTACCCTTTATGAAAGCTACCAACCTCGTTTTCAACCCTTAGAATACAACTATCGAAAATTCGTAAAAAATGTATTTCTTGTATTTTTACAAAAAACACTCATGATAAATTTTGTGTTTGCCATATAAATAAATACATAGACCCTAACATAATGCAGTGTTTGTGGTGTAGGATTTGGTGGTATAATGGTTGTACCGGGAGTGAGAAGGATACAGGGGTGTATGCTAGATTCTAAAATATTAAATATTATTTTTAATCAAAGTCGCGTGCTTTTGAATGTAAAATACTACATTAATAACCTAATAGTAAAAGTAGTAAATACTGTTTTGGAAATATCATCTACTTACTCAGAAATGTAGTGTATCTGTACCTACTTGTAAAATATATAGCTTTCTTGACATATGCTACTTTATAAACAAATATATATATTTTTAAATCCCATACATAAAAAAATGTCAGTCGAACAATTTATGCTCTAGAGCCGAGTCACGTAGTTTGTTTTATAAGCAAGCCAAATTACATGTTAATTATCAAATGTTGGGTTGACTCAACCCAATAAACAATATACAATTTAATATACAGTCAGAACCATCCAAATGGTGGGTGCCTCCTTTGGGGGCTAATTTTCCCCCTCTTTCCGAAAATATCACTCATAATTAGTTTTTATATTCCTAGACCAGGCATGGCGAAACTTTTCCGAACAGTGTGCCACTCAGGGGACTTGTTGAATTTTGGATAAGTCTATGATGTCACCTATTATATAAATTTTGAATGAGTTTTTACAACAAAAATTTGTTTAATTGCCTTGTCTTAGATCGTTCAGGCTATACGTATATCTGATAATTACTTTAATGGGGTAGGGATGAGGAAGTAAACATTTTAAAGATAATCCACCTGCATTTGCTTGGAAGCAGAGTGAGGAAGCTTTTTAGGAAAAACCACCCTCAATATATCCATCCGGGATTCATACCCCAATCTCTTCATCAGCATGCCAGCCTAGTATTAGTTTGACATATTGCCTTTTGATATTAATATATTATATGTTCGGTTCAAACCGTTTAGTCTTCAACAGCCCAAAAGATGCACTTAAGTACGAGCCTAAGTGATTTTTAATTATTGTCTTATGCATTTGTCTACAGCATTTAATCCACATCTATATATATATATTATAACATTGATTTACATAAATTTCAATGCTCATGTAAAGGGTTTTCATGGTGTCATAGGCTGTATTGACTGCACTCACATTGCCATATCACGGCCAGTAATGAATGAGGTTGCATATTTCAACCACAATCAGTTTCACTCCATTAATGTGCAAATAGTAAGTATTATATTTAGCCAATTTAAAAGTACAAGTAAACGGTGTTCATTCTTTCGACCTAGCTTAGAAAGAAATATCAACTGGAAAAATATGAAGTAAATAAAATGCATGTTGTAATAATAATTTATCAGAATATAATGAAATATTAACAAACACTTGTGCAATAAACAAACACCTCTCATAAGGAGTTAAATAGTCTTTAAAGTAAACAGTTAAATTTTCCCGTCAAAATAACATGTACTCTTATGGTGAAACGCCTTTCAAATAACTAACACTGACATGAATATAAACGCACATTTATGCACACCAATCCCACAATATTGGTCAAAAAACCACCAATGACAGACCATATATTTTATTAAACCTAAGCATAGCATACAGGTTCATAAAGAATAACTGTGAAAAACAACCTTAAAAAGATCAAACAACTGAATTTTTTTAATCCCGTAAGGGGCCCATGAGATTCGAGTTAGGCTCAAGTTGAAAAAATGAACCCCTAGTACAAGTTATTTATTGCTTTTATTGGCTGATCAGAATATAATGTAAATCAATAAGGGACTAGTGATACTTATGATCATTATTTTTATCAGGTTTGTAGCTACAACCTACAAATTTTGCACATTGGTCCAACCATGCCTTGAGCGGTACATGACCAATTCATCTTTCGCTACGGGAGTCTCAGGCAAGCTTTGGAAAGGCTATACCATGATGGAATCAGAAATACTTGGTTGCTAGGTATGTTTTAAATATACCCAGATCACAAATTACTAGTAACCTTTTTGGTATGATTTCTGTTAATTGTATTTATACTTTTTTAATGTTGTCTTTACAATACAAAAATAACTACATTTACTTTTATTTAAATCTATCATATTATTAGATTCAACTTCAAATTGAAAAAAGTGGATTTACACACACCCTTAATGTTCCCATTTGAGTAAAATATGAATGGGTAGTAAGAAGCTATGACGTAAGAAAGCTGTAGCATTATCAACAAAAAGTTATTAAAATTTTTAAATAGGAGTCTAGTGAAATATATTTTATAATTGCCTTTGGATTATTCATAGACAGCTACTGGATGAACCATTAATGACATAAAATAGGTTATTTTTAAATTATTTGCAACACTGGAAGTCAAGATGTTAGGAGTATACACAGCAAAAAACTCATCTATATTAGTACAATGCAGAGTTTGTATCATCAACATTGTGTGATATTTACCGCATTCAGAGGTCTGACATTGTAAAAATTAGTAACCCCTGTGCATGAATGTGTGCACCTCGAAGCTAGAATTTTGAAATTCTTATTTGCTTCTTTTTTTATTATATAAAAAAAAGGTTTGGGCCCCAGGCACTGCAAGACTTAAAGTTACTAGATTTAAAGCTGCCTTCTGCTTAAAATTACTAAACAATAAATATTTCTCTTGGGCAACACTAGACACTTCAACGAGTTTATTGATAACAATAAATACTTGTGCTGAAACTTATAAATCTCATTGGTTTTTATACATATCAGCAACATTTAATTTTTTTTTTTAAGTTTTCGGTGCAAGCTAATTTACTTTTCTTTAAAGGAAAATTTGTTTAGAGCATTCTTATTTGTTTAAAATAAAAATAAACTATATTCTTGACATATTACATTTATATCTTATGACTGTATGTTTAATTTTTCCAGGCGACTTTGGGTATGTGCTGGAACCCACCTGATGACGCCGATATGCAACGCTCCGCTTGATTCTCCTGAAGGGTGCTACACAGCTCGTCTCTGTCAAACAATAAATTGTGTTGAGCGCCTCTTTGGGGTGATGGGGAGTGAATGGCGGTGTAATTTGAAGGAAAGAATCCTCAAATACGTACCCACAACAGCTGGGTGAATAATAACTGCTTGCGCAGTTTTAAACAATATTATGCACCACTACCGTATTGAAGAGCCTCAACCGTCGAATGTATATATATTACAAGGTAAATCTATCTAACCATAGTGCTAAAATTTATTCACTTGGTACAAACCACCGTGAAGAATAGGGAAAAACTCTACGCCGCTCATCCAAATAATTTCCCTAGTTACATATCTCGCCGTTAGATAGCGCTAGTACGCTAGTGGTGCATCCTGACGGCCAGTTATAGTACTGTTTGAATATTACTCTCCCTCTTTGTCTAAAAGGTTTATTTTTTCTAACTGAAGTACTTCTGTTTGAGTTGGTGGACCCCACAGATGTACTCGGAACCCGCGGGTTGGACAAGCAAACCTCGCACCCCAATGCTTTCAGCTACCACCTGCGAGTGCTACTAGTGAACATAAACTAAGCTTTCAATGTTGGTTTCAGCTTGCATTTAAGCTGAGTTTACATTATGTAGCATGTATCAATGCTATATAACAAAGGTTACATAGTCATGATATCTAACTTCGCTATATAACATTTGCTAGATACATTTTTAGCATGTGGTAAGAAAATGTATATCAGAGCCCATCTTTCTGCAACAAATCTAATTAGGCTCAAAATGACGAGTAGAGAGGAGGCATTTCTCGTGGCTTCTTCTTGTGTAAGTTTAGCGCGACTACTATATAGCAACCGTAGTGTTGTCCCACACCTACAACCACTTTTTAAATCTGATTTCATTTTGGTTAAACTGGTTAGTAATATATTTATAAGATTTTATGAAGCCTTATCTTTTACGATTTAAATTAACCTTTTTTGTTTGGCTTCTCAAGACGTACCACAGAGAATTATTGTACGTACCACTGATGGTACGCATACCACAGTTTGGGAACCATGTTCTAGTGGCATCCAAATTTAAAAAATGTACTGAGGAAATAGCTAAAATAGCTTTTAGAGGCAACTAATTTCCAATAGATTTCCAGGCGACGGCCAATCTAGATCTTTTAAGGGCGGCCAAATCCGCAAATAATAATAATAATCCGCTCTTCTTACTGTGTTTGTACTATAATTTATGACAAACAAAGGCATTAAAAAATACTACCCATTAAAGACTAACTTCCATCAAATATCTTCAGGAATCATCTATGGCTTAAGATCTTACCGAGCAAGGAACCCGGACCTCCCTCTTATTTGAGCCTCCTCACCCTACACCAAACACTTACAAAGATCTTCCGGAGACCATGTTTTGTTATTAATATTAATAAAATTTTATTTGGTGTTGATGTTGTCATGGGTTTTTAATTGTGTTATCTGCTTTACTAATATTGTAGTATTAATTTTGTTGTGAAGTGCAATTCCGTTTAAAATTGACAAAGTTTTAACTAAAATAAAGCGTTCATTGGATTGTTGGGTTGTAAGGTTATGTAATAATTATGTTAATGGGTTAGGGATGAGAGAGGTTGAATTTAGAGGAAATGTACCTGCATTTACGTGTGGAGTGTGAATAGAAAACCATCTAGGAAAATTCACCCCCAATATACCTAACCGGGAATGAACTCCGATCTCCCAGTCATCAGCAGGTAAGACAAAATATCATTTAAATTTGTGATATTAACTCAACCTTATAGCGAGGGGTGGTGCTGGTTTTCTTATATATTTGACCTCTAGGAAATGATTTTAATTTCACCATTTTGGTGTTCAAGTACGTATACAAAAATACTTAGCTATGCTGTGTATTGATCAAGCAACAAAATTGGGTAGATCCAAGACAAGATATTGATAAAGGAAATAGGAACTATTAGTGGAGTCTGGGGAGAGTGATGGAAGGAACAAGTCCTTGAGATTAGGAAAAAACAAAACCTTTCAGCTTGAAACTATTAGAATGGTAATTCCAAATACATGATAAAAATTAGTTGACAAAGAAAGAAGAATAAAGGGGCGGGACTAGATAAGAAGGGTTGAATTGGAGAGAGGACAGCATACCTGAAGATAAATACTGCATACACTGATTTTTGTCGGAAAAGTGACAGATGGTTAAAAATGTTAGTCAAAAAGTGTCGAGCACACGCAAAAGAGAATTCTTTCTTTAATCATTTACAATACAAAAAAATTCTATCTTCAATGATTAAAGAATAGTTTTAATGTAGAACTGTTATTTATTATATTTATTTTAATCTAATATTTAATAAATTTGGCATTTACAATCATTATTAACTAGTGCAATAGCGAGCACAAAAATAAAACATTTTCTTCCTTACCAATTTATTCTATAAAATGAATAGTCATATATATATTAACAATGTTAATTTAATTTCTCATTAAATACATGGCTGAAAAAACCAGATCTGCTAAAACAACTTTGGAGTTTAAGCTATAGTTGATTTTCACATAAATCTTTGAAAAAATTGCACTACTGTTATCAGTATTATGCATACGAGGAAAAAACCAAGTTGTCATTTAAAGATAGTTGGTAATAAATTAGACAATGATTAATCTTAAAAGTGATTAAATGAAAAAGACTAAAGAATATTAGCCTATAGTATACGAATTCATTATAAAAGTAGACAAGAGTGGTTACATAGGATTTAGAAATACTTCTCTTAAACATAATGATACGAAAGAAATAATAATGTTAAATAAATAAAATAATAAGTTAATTTATAAAATAAGGAAAAGTTATTATGTACTGTAACTGTATGTAGCTGATGAAAATCGAGCACTAACCAGCACTAACGTAACACAAATGATGGGATTTTTCAAAAAAAGGGTTATCTCTATTATTTCTTATACCGAGTGGCCAGGGAGATATCTCCATAGCTACCCATAAGAAATCGTTAATAAGTGCCTAAAATTTAAAACATTAACAGTTAAAATTGAGCACTAACCCACACTAACGTAGCACAAACAATGGGCATTTTCAAAAAAGGGCTATCTCTATTACTTCTTATACTGGGTGGCCAGACGATGGGCGTTTTCAAAAACCGGGTGGCCAGGGTGACACACATATTGAAAGTTGTAAGAAAACTGACAAGATAGGTTTTCTCAAGGTCTAAACTAACCGTAATCGATTTTAGGATTCGTTTACCTGTTATTCAATAACATTGCATTCAAACCAAACCATTCTTATTTTCTTAGTTTGTTAGGCGCTAAAGAAAATAAATTTTAATAGTTATATAAATGACTATTTTTACTTTCATTTAGTTCAAATACAAAGATCTATTTATTAATATAATTATCACAATTATATTAATACAAAACTTTTCTATCTTAATCTAGGTGCTTTTTGAGTTCACAATATTGGCCACGTGTGGTATACGTAGGCAGGGGTTCTCAAATTCACGGCCCGCGGATCATATCTAACTGGCCCGCTTGTCTGGAAAACCCTTAAATAACTATTAAGCCCGCTGTTACATCAATACTCTCTCTCTCACACACAATAATAGTTTCATTTTCGTGTGAATATTGTAAGAGTTTGACTATTTTTGTATAGCTGGCTTAATATTTATCTCTATTTTATTTTATTCAGTAAAACTACATAAGTTATTTGGTGTTAATTTGGATCAAACTGCCTTTGGCGCTCGGAAACAAAACTTTATTGGATAATATTTTAATGATATAAGACATAATAAACCTATGTTAATAATCAAATCTTTGAAGCATCAGCAAACAATATCGCGTGTGACAATTAAAAAAAAAACATTTACCTGTTTCTTCTTGTCATATTTTTCTTCTGAATTTCACAAAAAAAAAAACTTGTTTAGTAGCTGCATCCACAGACTATCTACTGCCGTCTGCCTCAACAGTTTCAAGTCCACGGAGAATCATTAAAAGTAATAATTGCTAGAGCTTATTTTGGATATTAGTTGGAATAACCCGCAATAGTTATCTAACTTTTCCACTAGAATGCGCGCTGATAGACGGCCTAGCTAGACGGCTATTTAATGAAATACTTGAATATCGTTGCCACCGGGTTTTTATTTAAAGGAATTTTAAATGAAGACAATTTCAGCCAGATGCTATTTTACTCCAAATACTCGTTGATTCATTAAAGTATTTCTCTTTACCATTTCCTTTTACTCAATCTCTCATCTCTACGTCACTATTCTAGCAATATTCCTAGTTCTAAATCGTATCACCTCTTTGGTGTGTATTTGGAAAGTTCCTTTTTTTGTTTGTGAGTTTGTTTTAAGAATTGAAGGGGACGATTAGTTTTTGTTTTATTATTGGCGTCATTTTAAAAATGGTATGAAAGCCGCGATGTTAAAGTTTCCAATGAAGAGGGAAAAAAAAAGACAGTGCCTTGGAGAGGAAGTGAGAAGTTTATTCATATTTTTAATTAAATATAAAGATATGTATTTTTTCAACTACAGAATGTCTAAGGGTGAGAAGTTTCCAATTTTTTTTTTTTTTGCTGCTACAATTTTAACCAGTCACTTAGTGACTATATCTTCTTAAGATAACTTACAAAAAGGAAAATTGAACTATGAGCAGCAAGGCTACTTATTAATTTTAATTGAAATTATGTTATAGTAATCAATACCGTGTTAACAAAACAAGTTTATACATATTAATATAAAATTTACAAACACCAAAATTTTAACTTTGTTTCAAGTTTTTTTTAAGAAAATTATGTTACCTTAGATATGTAAATTAACGGAGCTCCATAGGCAGGATTAGATAAGACTAAAATTGAGAATACATAAATATACAAACAAATAACATAAAATATTGTTTTTATTTATTTCATGATAACTATTAATTTTGTTACATTACAATATTATGTAAAATACAGGTGTAAGTGCATTTCTTACGTGTTTTACCCCATGTATTATCGACCAATTTCTTGTTGTATCATGTAATATTGCTACGGCAACCAGATAGGCAAAGAGAAGGGGGTTTCCTAATCATGTGTTTAAACCCAGTAGTCCTGAGATAAGGTTTCTCGTGCAACTGAGCTAAATAAATTTTATTTTAATTTACACTTCTAGAGGAATTATATAGATTTTTATTACAATATAATAGTGATGCAAAACACTTAAACTATTTCAAATTGTGCTATTTTTTATCAATTTTTAATAGGGGATTGTGGGGATTTTTTGTTTAGACATATTTTAATAAATACTGCTTTGAGTGATTCTCTAACTCACATTAACATCTGAAAAATATAAGTTATGTAATATTTTAAATACATAACATCAAATAGCTATTAAAGAGTCACATTGGTGAGCACGTGGATTAAACGTCAGATTATTATGATCTAGTTAGCTGGTGTCGAGGAAGACGGGGATCGAATTCCATCTGGATGTACAGAGGGTGGATTTTTTCTATTTATGGTCTTCCATATTCCCGTTTCTCAAATGCAGTTACATTTCCTCCACATTATATGTTCATCATCTCTTACTTACTAACGTTATTAAAATATGCTTAGTCAGGATGGTTAGTAAGATGGGTTACCAAAACAAAAGTACCTATAGAATATATTTAAGCAAACATGTTTGTATATTCCGTGGCTCTCAACACGCCTCGAGTTTGTGAATCTGGACCTCCGGCTAGTTTGAGTTTGAGAAACATTGACGAAGGCAATAATTTTTTAGTTCACGGATTCTCACACACCTTTCGAATGATTCCCCTATTATTGCTCCAAATTTCAGCTTTCTAGGTCATGAATAAAAGTGAAAATTTTATGTAAATCAATATTTACCAACCAAACCCAACCTTTTCTTTAATAATTATTGGTAGACGCATGGTGGGCTAGGTTTTGTTAGGATAGCTTGTCTCTATAATACATTTTGAAAAAACAATTTTTTTTATTGCATTTTCTTCAAAAAAAATTTTCATGATACATATTTTATCTTGCAAAACTGTTAGGTCGTAGAATACGTCATGCTTACATGAAAAACATTTCAACAATAAAAAATTGAAAATAATATGTTTCTACTTTTTAGGTTCATGCATCTCACAGACATTATTAGATTTTTTATTTATTTTTTTATGACTAAACTAATGATGCAAAACACCATTATTGGGTGAAAAAGTTTTAAAATCATGCATATATATTTGTATAGGAAAATCTAAAATTATTGGGTGGGGGAGGGAGATACGCTAACTTTGCCTCCCAAACATGTTTAATAATAAATATTTGTTATTTAAAAGCTATTACGTGCAAAACTCCATAAGTCGTTTCCATACAAGACATTAGTAAGATGCAATGGAAAACATTTGTTTAGAAAAGATATGTATGAACTTTAAGGTTACACACTTCAATGGAGTGAGGATGAAAAACCAGTCCTTAGGGAACTTGGTCTGAAAGATAATTAGAGTATATTAAGAAATGAATCAGATAGCCGAAGCTATCATTTATGCCATTTAGTGAGGCTAGCACCTCTTAGATATCATATTCTGAAAATTGAAAAATGACACCTGGACACGGGAATCGAACCCGGGACCTTCGCGTATACAACGAATTCTCTTACCACTGAGCTATCCAGGATTCATCCTGTGCCCATGGTCATTCTTCACTGATATTTTAAGTCAGAGTCTATGATGGACGTGTGGAAGTCGTCAGCTTATAAACATGTGATTATATAAGATCACAGCATCAGACAACGCAGCAACCCCGACTCGGTGTTTATAGCTGACGACTTCCGCACGTCCACATAGATTCTGCTTAAAATATGAGTGAAGATGACATGACACGGTCAGAATCCTGGATTAGCTCAGTGGTAAGAGCATTGCCGTACAAGCGAAGGTCCCGGGTTCGATTCCGTGTCCAGTGTCCATTTTTCAATTTCAAATTATTATTAAGAAAGTTTAATTTTCCGATGTTACCTCGCAGAGTGATTACACACATATTAGCTTATTTGTTTATGAATCCATATAATCAAATAAAAATGTAGTTTTGACCTTGGCACAAATTGGGGTCAAAGAGATCCACCAAACACCCAACTGATGATTGTATTGAAACAGAAATAACAAGTTCCTTCCATGATCTTCTACAAGTCTTACTACAAATTAAACATGTACTTTTAAAATGGTAATTTTATTGGTAGAAACCATCCTTCATTAGAGATTATTTAAAATAACTTCGTCAGAATGATTTTCTTGCAATCATTAATTATTTAGTTGCTACTTTTGCTTAATCTATATAAAATAATCTTATTAAATTTATTCAGAGGAGGTTTTATCATTTCGTAGATAGTAGTTTTTTAGCAAACTTTGAAACTTTTAGCTATAAGCTTTGGTTATTTAAAAACACAAAACAGGTGTAATTAAGATTAGTAAGGATTTACTGCTTGTGGTGCCATGTGGTCTAAAGGCGCTATTTCTACATAAAGATTAGACTGGAGGAGTGTCTTCCTAATAGTTTTCAACTCTTTTCCATGCAATGCAGTATACTTCCTCCAAATTCAACCATCCTTATGCTAACAAAGTAGGGTAAGTAGTATATAAGCATGTAACAAACGGATAGTAAGAAGCGATTTGTGTGGCATCCTATATAAACACTACATAATATATTGGCTTATATACTTTTTCAAAGATGGCATGGCATAACCTTGTCTTTATCAGACGTTTTTGGACAAGACCTTTTTAAACTTTGAATGTAGTATAATAGTTAAACAAAGCTCAACTAATGTTATATATATACACATATATATATATTTATTTATTTATTCACTACACCTTTGATCATTACGAAATATTATTTAAATGTTCTCTACCTACTAAATAAATTAAATATTTTCAAAATAGAAATGTAGGCCTATTTTAAAATTACAAACATCGTGCATTTTAAGTGATTAAAAGGAGAAATGATTATTAAATAGGGAGCTATTTATGAAACAACGCGGATTATAAATTAGTGCTTGCACAGATTATTTATATAGATTACTTGAATTAATAGTTTATCTCGTTTCAATTTTAATCCAAAGCTATACTTTCAAATCCTTTCTTTCCCGCCCAATACGTCTCGTGTTTCAATTGCTGTGGAGGTAGCCTCGCTTCATAGACCCTCGTTTAATCACGTCTCCTAACGATAACATAGAGAATCGATTCTGTGAAGATAGCGCTCTTTCAAGCAAAGAACCGGAATACGAAATTCGTTATGAAAGGCGATGACTCTCGTTCAAAATCATCGATGATAGTGCGAAAGAAAAGATACAGAATCCCAGTGGTGTCAATTCAACTAAATTAAATTAAATTAAATAGCTTTTTTTTTAACGCTCTCCAATTTGAACGTCATTTAATATAGTAAAATTTCAAACAAAGTTAAAATTGTATAGTTTGGATCCAACCAAGGCATATTAGAGGGTAAAAATACAGACAGCTTTATTGAATGAGGAGTAATAAAAATAATAAGGCTAAATAATTTCATCAAGTGACATATACGTTCGTTATTTTAGTAGCCCTATAATATTTGAAAACTGTTTTTGTTATGCGGTAGTAACTTCCTTCTTAGGCTTGGCCACATAACATTGTTTTCTTAAAAATATTTGTGTTTAATAATAACATTTGTTATTAATTACTTTTGGAATTAATCTAAATACTACATATCTCCTTTTTAACACTTGATTGATAAATAAATTTGATTATTTCTGTGTGTGGACAGAACTTTATTTTACCGCCACTTATATTTATGTTGAGTTGTTGGATTTTAATATTTTAAGCATAGCTTACATATGTCACAGCTTCAAAAATATCATTTGAATATTCTGCTTCTCTATGTGAGAATAAACTATAATATATTCATAAAAACAACCATCTGTCTAAGGCTTTGTAAAGTCAGATAAGCTTATACAATCTGCCGTCCTTCAAAATGTTCATTAGCAATTTAAAAACTGCTGACCCTCAGAAACACATTGTACCAACTTCGGTTGTTAAATTGTTTAGGGCGTCACTTTAACAATGGACAGGACTGCCAATAACTGGGGGATAGGTGTTAGAATCACGGTTAGGTGCATTGATGTGATATTTACAAAATGGTTTTGCACTTTACCTTTACGCAAATGTTTGTATATTTGTATAAATTCAACCTTATATTGTCCTTATCATATATCTTAATTAGTACATGTGCATATAAAATATCGGGTAGTATAAGAAGTGGTGTTAGAGGAATATTACTAAAGATCTGCTTCTTACAATGAGAAACAACAAATTAACTATCGAAGATCTGCTTACCTTGAAAAACAGAAGTAAACAATAAAATAGCGATATAAACTAGTGATGAAACTGTATAAAGTCAATATTAATCACTTAATAGGCCGTGATTGATATTTTTTGAAGGAGCTGAGATGGCTTACTTCAATCATAAAGTTTTAAAGAAAGCTTAAAATTCAAATTTCTTTGTATGACTTTATAAAAACGTGATTTTCAAATAAATACTTATATTTAGTTTTAAGAATAAACTCTCCAATGTCAAATAATAGTTTAACTTAATTAATACCGGTGACAGGGTTGATGAAGTGGCATGCACCTATTGCTTTCATCAGGGATCCTGATTGAATTTGATTTAATTTCGTGCTGGAAGCTACTTTAGATTGTAATAATATTTAAGCACAAAGTCTTACTACCCGTTCGGGTTTTGCTCTTTAAGTACTCATTACGCTAATGGATTAGACATTGGGAAGGTTGAATTAGAGGAAGTGAACCCACATTTGCGTGGAGGGAGAGTGGAAAAATATTTAGAACCCTCCCCCCCCCCAGTTCACCCGTCTGAGATTCGAACTTCCATCTCCCCGTCCTCAGCAGTCGAACTCAACACGACAAGCGCGTTAGCCAACTACGCCACCGAGGCGGGTCTTTAGATTGTAGTTTGCACTGTGGCTTTGCTGATGCAGGTGTAATTTATCTTGACTAATCTCGTCTCTCCAGTCTACCACCCTATTTTAAGTAATTAGTAATCCTTGTCATAAATATAATAATAAATAAATCATACTATACACCGTACTCTCTTTTATCTTGATCTTGAGACATCTACTATGACGGATTTTTCAAAAATTTTAAATCTTTAAAAAATGGCTCTAACGATTTGATTCCAAATGGGTATTTAGAGAATGTTGGATATAGCAACTAATACTTTGTGGTATATTTGTTTTTGGTAAAACTCATTTATGGGTAGTTAACCGATGACTGGTATTTCAAGAACTTGAAATATTTTAAAAATTACCATATAGATTTACTTTCGAATGGGATAGCGTGGGTTTGCTTGACCTAAAAATATAACCCTGTATGCTTTGCTTAAGGTAAAAATTTGAAAAAGGGTATTTACTCAGTAGTGATTTTTGAAAATTCGAATTATTTTGAAAATGACTAAAGATTATTTTGAAATGTACAGTACACCAGAGGAGTGTTTGACATTAATATGAAAATAAAGCTAGGTTTGCCTACTTGTTTTGTGGAGGAAATTTGGTTTACCGATGACGGTTTTTTAAATTTGCATATTTAAAAAGTGTTTTATAAATCTGGTCAAAATTGGTATCTGGGCACTATTTTGCACATCAATAATAATGTATATTATGTATTTATCTAAAATAAATAAATTTAAAGAAAATTTACTTACAACAAATTATGTAAAATTTGAATAATTTTGAAATCAACCTTAAAGATTAAATTAAAAATCTGAATCTGTGAAAAGTTTTTCGTGATATGCAAGAAAACACTTTATTTTTTTAAATAATAAATAATTTTATGGTATTTTATGACTAAGTTTTAATATATTGGAACAATATAGTTTAATATATATATATATACATGTTTAAGAGTTTGTTTAAACGAGTACAACTTGTTTAAGGGTAGTTTACTAAAACATATTTTTGAGAAATATTTTGAAGCTATATAATAATGTACAATATGATAGAGTTTGTGAGATTATTCGTACCATTTATCTATGGAGCAAATTGGAATATAAGAATGTATGTTATGATCTTTATTTCTGTAACAATTTATACTATTTCATTTACTTCCTTTAGTAGAAAGTATTGGCCAAAATGTATATTGATTAAGTACCTTGATCGCGTAGTCAAACGTACTAATCTCTTATTAGACTAGACTGCCGAATACGGAGGATTGTTGTTTGAACCCAGTTAGGTGCACTGAGGGAGATTTTTTTTTCAAATGGTTTTCTACTCTCCCTCTCTTAAAATGTTGGTGCATTAGTACATAGACCTGTAACCTAAAAGGTAGTAAAACGCAGTGCTTAGAAAGATAAGTTTCACAAATCTTACGAGTTTTTAGTAAATGCCTCCTATTGTAAGATAAAAGAGAAGGTTCACCGTAACAATTATTTAAACTTTTATTAAAATGGTGCTATTTTAATTAATGTTTTTAATGAATAATTCATGGTTACTGCCTAATGATGCGATACCTGGTTCAAGCTGTGATAACTAATTAATTTACGCGTAGTTGTTGCGGGGAGATGGGTCTTAAGTTCATCGACAACAAAAAACTATAATTTTACGTCCCACCCTCCCAATGCCACATAGTTATTACCAACATAACAATCAATAAAGATTGAGTTTTACTGTCACACAGTAGTATTTCCATGCAAGTAATAGGGTAAATATGTAAGACTGCGTCATAGTTCATTTCAAATATTCCTAAATACGGGACTGGAGTTTACAGATATTTAAATTAAGGAATTAACTCTTATAGAGTTGAGGCAGTGAAGACTTCCTCTGTATTTTATATAAAATAATACATAAAACTTATTTAATCAAGTGCTGTATACATCTGTGTGGGAACCAGGCCCATCCTTTCACTTTTCTACAAATACTTGACATGTTATGTATTCCATTGGTGCTAGAAATATTATACTTCGAGATATATTTAATGATTTGTCACATTACAATTATTAACAGATTAAATGATTCAGATTAATTTTTTTTCAATTTAATATACTCTATCTTAAAATGTATTTAAATTTGATCAAACATTTTAGCAAACTTTATAAGTTTGATATGTATTTCCAAATTTTAAAATAGATTTCATATTTTCCAGAAATAAGAAATAATACGCATAAAATTAATGCTAAAAAAATACCTTCGCTAAAGATTAAAATAAAAAACACTTTAATTACAAATAATTAATATAACATTTCTGTGTAGATCGAATATTTTACTATCACAAATATATGGATTTAAAAAATTACATTTGTTTTGGCGATAAAGATCTCAGATTAATAAAATGTATAAGTTCACAAATAAATAAAATGATTGAACTCACAAGAAAGTAAAATGATTATGCTCACAAATGCATGAGAAAAGTACATAAAATCACACATGAACAAAGTAGTTCAGTTAACAATTTAGTATAAGATCACAAATGTGTATAATGAGATAATTTCACAAATTAGTAAGATTGATACAGTCACAGATTGGTAAATATAAGATCACAAGTGTGTAAGGAGATAAAGTTCACAAATTTGTAAAATGGATACAGTCACAGATTGGTAAATATGATATCATCACAAGTGTGTAAGGAGATAAAGTTCACGCAAAATTTAAAACAAATACAATTATAAATTATTAAATAAATAAAGTCAATAAATCATAAAAGTTTAGTTCACAGAATAGTAAAATGACAAAATTCATAAATAAAAATTTTGGCATTAAAAAATGTGTAATAATTTCACAGGAAAATTTCATAAGTAAGCCTAAATAGTTATTTCAACATAAATAATTTTGACTATATTTTTAAGATTGTGAATAATTTAATATAAAAATTTAAAATAAATATAGTAAGTTAAGTTAAATCTGGCTTTAACTTTAAATTTGGTTAAAGAAAAACACGCTATAATTTTTTTTATTTTATACTTATTAAATTTAGTATTCAAACACAAAATTTAAAAAACGATTGAACCACCTGACGAAACGAACATATAATTTATGATGCCAAGGAGGTTCCGGCCTTTCTTCCAACCAATCAAAAAATGGCCCCACTTCAAAACAACCTGTATCCAACCACCAGTTCATGAAGTCGTCCTTTGAAATACACTTATCAAAAATTTTGATTATCAACAGCTTCAAATCTATTGAACAAACATTTCTCTGGATCAACCACAAACTCCCTCTCTCTCTGCCTTTCCATGAAATCGAAACACCAACGTTTATTTATTTCATAAATTTTATCTAAATCAATTCTATAAAGTGGGTGGTCTATATACGTAGAGAACTCTGGGGGGGGTAACTTGTAATTTGGAAATCTTACTACAGGAGCATTCTCTCTTTCGTTCCTCTCAAACCACCAGTCAATATACTCTTCTTTAGGGATTGGTACTTCGTATTCATACTTAATAATTTTTCTTCTTCTAAATCTATTTTTCCTGGATGTTTAGGGAGGGAGTTTGTACTTTTGTTTAATTTAGGCCTAATTCCAAAAATAAACGGTACCATAGCAACTGAAATTTTGCCCACCCCCTTTCAAAATATTGTTCATAAGCATTAATTTTTTCCAAATCACATTTTACTTGTATTTTTTCTAAATTTTGTAAATAAAAAGTTGTTTTATTTGGCCTGATAAGGCTTGAGCCATCGCCCCTCTTCGATTGCAGTCCGACATGGACACTTCCTGCCCTGTACAAGAAACATTACATTTTAGAAACAATTACATTTGTTTAGTACTAATTTATTATACACGGATATAACCATATCCCTTTGTTTTAACTCTACAATGATTCTCCATGTGTTCCTTTAGGTATGTTCGGAAAACCTGTCGTTATTATTTAAACTGTTCAGTTAAGTCAGGGACAGGTTTTATGTAATATAGTCCCTGTCCAGTACACCTTTTAATGTTTCCTATTCATACTCGAGCCATATTACTAAAAATACCCTAAGAAATATTTAAATAATTGACTTCACTATAAGTATGGCTACCTATAAAGTGTTTCTTAGGTAAGTAATTTATATTTTTGTGTTTTAGCAATGCAGACTTACATTTTCCTTTGAAATTGTAAGTTAATTTTCT
The DNA here is from genome assembly GCA_039000515.1 of Timema cristinae. NCBI lineage: Eukaryota > Metazoa > Arthropoda > Insecta > Phasmatodea > Timematidae > Timema > Timema cristinae. The sequence goes on from JBCFYV010002446.1 coordinate 79,220, forward strand.
CTTACAGTCAATTCCCAATTTAATTCATTCATTTATTACAAATCTTAAAAGAACTATATCAACTAATATAATTCCCTCAAGAAAATCTCGTGATTATCAACAAATAATGTTGAGAGGTGTAGAGTTTTTACTTTAAAAATAATAAATTAGTAGTGTTAATGTAAATAACACACGTGTATAATTTAAACTAAAAAAACTCAGTGTGACTATCCTTATCACATTAACAATGTATTATTTCAGAGAATAACGTGTGTTACATCTTTAATATAAAACTTGTGAGTACCTTGCAGAATCTTAGTAATTATTACAGTCTTCTCGGTAATTATTCTCGCGTAAATCTCTCAACTTGATATCGTCTATCGCACACAGAATATCATAATGGCAGACATATGTTGCCAGGAAACAGAACAATGCCTTTCCTTACATTGTATTTGGTTTCCTTGTATAGTTATTATTTATTTTAGTGACATTGTTAGATCACCCCCGTGGTCTAGTCAGATATACTGGCTACATATCCAACAGTCCTGAGTTCGATCTTCAGTAGTTCCATAATTTGTCTGTGAAGCAGTGTGTCTGGAATGGTAAAACTCATCCTCTTGAGAACCCATGTGGAGCTACTTTAATAAACAAGTAGCATCTCTTGTCCAGAAAACTGAGATTAATGGCTTTTCTGTACTGACCTCCTGACACCCACTGTCCGCGAATGTTAGCACTATCACTACTAATGGCGGTGGACGCTCTGTCGGTCTAACTCACTCACAGGTTCGCGTCATAGTTTTTTTAAGTTACTTTGTTATTTACTGACTCTGACTGTGTGGAATTAACAGTGACGTGCCGTGGAATGTTGACGTGGTTATCAGAGATGGTTAAAACTCTAGAATGTGATATGTCCTCACCCTCTCAATCCCAATTCAAGCAATCTCACATGGGAATGTATGTTCGGCGATACCCAAACAATGAGTGTTATACTAAGTTATGAGAACAATTAACAGGAACAGTTTAGAATAGTTCTGCTTACTCTGGCAACACCCGGTCAAAATGAGTTTTAAAATAACAGAATTATATAGTGTCAAGGTTAGGAATATACTATGTAGAGCACGCACATAATAATTAAATAGAGTTAAAATAAAATGACATAATAATTATTAAAATAACAAAACATTGAAGTAGTGTAAAGAATGTAATTTAAAATAGGAACACTAAAAATAAATGTTTCAGTGCACCGAACAGACTTTCTCTCGCTTTTATGTTAAAATAGACATTTACTGAAAACCGGTAAGATTTATCAAAATATATAATATACACTGTTACTTAATTACTCTATGTCATTAGGAACTAGGTACATTGTTACAGAACAACTAACAAAAGAGAAGCATCTTTGTTCACCAACGAGCATAAGAATCAAATTTATTTTCAGAGACCTGAAATAAAAAGTAAATATATTTGCTTATAGCTTAGAAACTATTGGATTTATAAAAATATATTTCAAATAAAGACATTTATCTTTAATCATACTACAACTTTACAATAAAAAAATTATTTCATATCTCAAATATTTGTAGAATAATTATGAAAATTGCGAAATTTTCACCATGTAAGCACCATCAAAGTCATTTTAATGATAAAATGAGAGTTCCCATATTGTTTATAATAGTAAATACTGTCTAGATATAAAATGTAATCAAAATTGTTAGAGCGAGTTTCGAGAAAGTCTATTTTGTCTCTTTTCCCCCCTTAGTTAACTACCCTTAAATTTAGGGTTAGATATCTAAATCCAAAAATCCCTCGGGGGGACCTTATTAACCCCAGATACCAAGTTTTAGCCCAGTCGGTAAAACAATTTCGACTCTAACACGAGGTACAGACAGACAGACAGACAGAAGGCATTGTGAAATCTATTTTTTTGTTTAAGGGGGGAAACGTCGACCTTTATCAAAATCTCGAGTTGCGATCACAATAGGTACTTTATCTCCGAGATGTCGAAAGAAAGTAAAGATATGTTTTCCAATATTTATAGCGGCTATGTTTTTAAAGCTCACTATTCTGCTCTTATGAGCTTAAAGGCTACTGGTAGTATTTATTATTTATCAGCTCGTGGATCCGGACAACTGGGTGCGGCCAACTGGGCGCACTGAGGGTGATTTTTCTTAAACGTTTTCAACTCTCATTCCAAACAAATGTGGGTGCACTTCCTCTAGAATCAACCATCTTCATCCCTAATACATTGGCGTAATTGGCATAAATGCGTAAAATCCGACCCGGCAGTAGATGTGGTGCTAAAGAAACTAGGCTGGGAGTAAGTACGAATACTGTCACTGTGACATAAAGGAGCAGATAAAAGGAACAGGTCTAGTGGTGAAACAGTAACAGATTGCTACTGCTCCACTAAAGGGGCAGTTTTTCCCATCCTAAACTAAACCGCAATTTTAGGGGCCGTCTTCACATTGTCGGCAAGATGGCGTTGCTAGTCGATCGTATGACGCACTAAATAGATTCATACTCTCAATTATGCCATAAGACGCCCAACGGATGACATGTCACCGTATTGTCACTCCAGAGAGATCCGACATGCGTTGCTGGTGTTTGTTGAACCACCCTAAAGTTTATTGGTGAGGGGAGGGGGGTGTTCACGTATACATACAAAAATTTAACAAGGTATAGCTCTTTACTACAGTCTAATGTAAATGCCTTCAATCAAATAATAGTTAATTATTATTTAAAATTCAACTTAAAGATGCAACCTGTAAAACTTACGATTGTAAAATTAGCTCTGCCGTCATTTCAAATACCTTTTTTCCCCACGTTCAAACAGGTATTGGGAAACAAAGAACGTTTCTTGGTAAGTCGAGTTGTGGGGTCCAAAAAAAGTAGGCAAAAATGTTTGCTATCAATTGTAAGATATTACTTATGAATCAGGAAGCGTCAAGAGCAGCTTGAATTAAAGGACAACTATTATCAGAAATGATATCGGCAGCTTATGTAGGCTGAATAGCTGAATTCACCCCATACTCTCTTTAAATACACCCACACAAAACACTATTTTGTAACTATGAACATTTTGAAATCATTCTCAAAATTTTGACAGCGTCGTATTACTAGTAAGTACACTTTTAAGTGTACTGTGTCGGTATGTGGTTTTGGAGAAAGTATTAAGTAATATAATACTAGTGGCTTCTTATTGGTGCTAATGTAATAAATATTAGTGTTGGTTAAATAATTATATAAAAATGTCAAGCTTTGAAAAACGTGAATACACGCTCGGCACCTGACTTGTAAAAGAACCACTGCAGAGGCAACAAAAGAGGTGAGTTTTTTCTAATTAATTTTATTCCCCCAATTTCACTACCAGTTCGGTTATACTACTTGTACTAATTAAGCTATTGTTGTATGAGTGCGATGGTTTTGGCTGTGAGGGTTCGTGAATTGTGATGTCAGTATTAGCTAGGTATGGCAAATATATGGAATGCGAACACTATTTGGATAGTACGTCGATATGACAAAAAAATTAAAGATTGTTTGAAACTTTTCCCAACCGGGTATAATTTTTTGAAGTCAATACAATTTCGACAGTCATGTCATGCCCACACAGTACTTTTAGAAGTCAATAATTAGAAATCATCTAGGCTCGTACTTAAGTGCATCTTTTGTGCTGTTGAAGACTAAACGGTTTGAACCGAACATATAATATATTAATATTCAAAGGCAATATGCAAACTAATATTAGGCTGGCATGCTGATGAGAGAGATTGGGATTCGAATCCCGGATGGGTCTATTGAGGGTGGTTTTTCCTAAAGAGCTTCCCCACTCTTCTTCCAAGCAAATGCAGGTGGATTATCTCTTTAAAATGTTTACTTCTTCATCCCTTCCCAATAAAGCAATTATCAAATATACGTATAGCCCGAACGATCTAAGACGAGGCGATTAAACAATTTTTTTGTTTTAAAGACTCATTAAAAAATGCAAATGAAATGTGAGACAATATACCTATCCAAAATTCAGCATTTACCCTGAGTGGCACACTGTTCGGAAAAGTTTCATCATGTCTGGTCTAGGAATACAAAAACTAATTATGAGTGATACTTTCGGAAAGAGGGGGGTAAATTAGACCCCAATTTCTGCACTATTTGAACAGTTCTGACTAGATATTAAATTGTCTTTTGTTTATTGGGTTGAGTCGACCCACCATTTGATAATGAACATGTAATTTGACTTGCCTATGCCTATGCCTATTCTATTAGTAAAAGTATAAATGAATGCGATGATTCCTTGTACATCGGTACAAAATGGATGTATTTTTTTAATAATCCAGTATTCTATAAATCCCTGGTAGAAATTTGAAAATCATCTAGGTTCGGTGGCCCTTGTGCATTTTAGAGTCCTCGTTTGCTATTTCTATTCGCATACATACTAGGTAACCTAGAAATAATGAGTACTAACAGTATGCCATTGTGGGGGTTTGACGTCAGAGGCTACAATGCTTTTCTTATGGAGAAAACTGAATTTTACAGGTTAATCACGCATGTATTTAGAACTAAATAAATTATATAGCGAATGTTTATGTGATTATCAAAGCTTAAAATATACGAATATTAAAGTGAAAGTCCATAAAAATAGCACAACTTTAAGTAATTACCAACTAAGTATGGCAAGTTTTGGTGGAAATTCAAAATCTAAGAGGCCTTCCAAAATAATGTTAAGGCAATATTAGTCGTCATTTAAGCTAAATACTTCCGTAATTAAAACAACCTATTATGTAATAGTTGCATAATAATAAATATTGGTAAATTATTACATGTTTCATGTACCAAAGTGTATTATTAGTTTTTATTTTTAATCAAAAATCAGCAATCAAATAAACTGTATGTATGTTACTTGTGAAATATTATAAGCAATGGCAGGGAACCTTATTTGTGTGGGGGGAATGAGTTCTGTGACCAAGGCGCGAGGAGGTGGGGTGTAAAATAAGGAAAAACGAGATTGCTCTCATCTGCCCAAATGAAAAGTCATATAAATGGTCAGTTTGCACCATCGCCCTTAGAAGGGAGCTTTTGCCACCTCTCCATTAAATATGTCGATCATAATTCTGAAAATTTTTGGTGAGACATGTTAGGATTATTAAATAAATGTCGAGTATATTTGAGATAGTTTTATTAGTTTACTTATTTAGAAATGGAGGCATACAATAAACAAGTAACGCCATTTTGAGACTGAGTGAGTTAATGAACAGCAAAACAAAAGAAGCACGCAATACATAGAGATAGGTAGGCCTACATCACAATAGAGGTATGAAAATACATTACTATTCTAACACCAGCCCATAATTGAATACCTCTAGCAATCAATAAACACAATAATGTTCATTAATCTTATGATTGATATGCAAAATATCATTTAACTATTTCTAGCTCTGTTACACAGCTTTCATTTTTAACCTTAGAGAGAGGTTTTGTTAAGACATCTGCTAACATATTTTCAGTAGGAACATATTTGATATTAATTACTCCTGAGTTTACATGCTCTCTTAAAAAAATTGTATTTAATGTCAATATGTTTTGACCTTTGATTAGTAACAGAGTTTTTGGCCAAATGTATGGCTCCTCTATTGTCACAAAATACATCAGTAGCATTTGCGGTTCTTTCAGGATCTATTTCAGAAATTAAAGTTCGGAGCCACAATGATTCCTGAACCGTGAAGGACATGGCCATGTACTCTGCTTCACAAGTAGACAACGCAATTGTTTTTTTATTTTTACTGCACCATGAAATAAAGCCATTTTGTAACTTGAAACAAGAGCCAGTTACTGAGTACCTGTTATTGATTTTGTTACCCCAGTCTGAGTCATTAAAGCCCATTAAATTTCTATTTTCTGATTTACTGAATTCTAATTTAAAATCCATCGTTCCTTTAAGATATCTGAAAATTCTCTTGACACATAACCAGTGAACCCCTTTGTAAGATTGATTATACCTACTAAGTAAGTTAACAGCAAAGCAAATGTCTGGCCTGGAAATTTGTGATAAATACAACAGCCTACCAATAGCTTCTTGATACGGGACACTTGGATCCTGTACTTCTGCCGAGTCTTCATCTTGAAAGTCCAGTCCAGGGTCAAGCGGAGTTGACACCGCTTTCGCTTCAATCATGTTAAACCGGCTCAGTATTTTCTTGGTGTATTCTTCTTGTGAAATCCAAATCTTGCCTACTTTTCGGTCTTTGGTGATTTCCATTCCAAGGCAGTTTCTTACTGCATCGAGGTCTTTCATCTCGAATTTCTTGTTGAGTGCTTGATTCACCTTCTCTTTCGATTTGTTTTTGTTTGAAAATAATAGCAAATCATCGACATACATAGCAATAATTAAAATATATTTACCATTTCGTTGGTAATAAACACATTGGTCAGCATTTGATCTGGTGAATCTTAGTTCTGTTAAGACTTGATGAATTTTATCATTCCAATTTCTTCCGCTTTGCTTAAGTCCATATACTGACATTTTTTAACATCCACACTTTGCCTCGGGTGGTCAGTTCTTCAGGTGGCTTCACATAGATGTCTTCTTGTAAATCTCCATACAGGTATGCTGTTGTGACATCCAAATGATCTATGTCTAGATCTTCCCTTGCTGCCAGTGACGTCAAGTATCGTAAAGACGTATATTTGACTACAGGCGAGAATGTTTCATCGTAATCGAGTCTTTTCTTTGACTGCATCCTTTGATTACAAGTATGGCTTTGTATGTTGGAGGTTTTCTTTTATCGCTAGGTTTTACCTTAAGTACCCATTTTTTGTAAAGAGGCTTGGCATTTTCCGAAAGATCAACGACTTCAAATGAATCATTTTTTACTAACGATTCGTGTTCCTTAGACATGGCTTCCTTCCACTTTTCATGGTTGATTCCCTCCAGGGCTTCATCAACATTTATTGAGCCATCTAAAACATTTTGTTCCTTAACATAACAACTTATATGATCAGGCCATATCTTAGGTTTGGGTTGTCTTGAAGAACGTCTGAGAGTAGATTTTTGCTGTTCTTCATGTACTTGTTTTTCTTCTTCATTTTCTGTGTCAGAATAACCTTGAAAAATCTCTCCATCACCATTGTCTTCGTTTTGTAGGTTTAGATAATCATTTGGTACGTTGTTGATTACTTCATCTTCCCGAGGTTTTTCCTTTGGAAAAAATTGTGGAGATGGGCTTGGTTTCACTTCTGGAACTTCACGCTTAACTTTGCTATCAAGAAAAACCACATCTCGATTAATTGTGATCGTCTTGCTTTTGGGGTCAATAAGCCTGTACCCTTTGATTTTTTCCCAATGCCCTAAGAATGTTAATTTTTGTGACTTAGGATCCCATTTCTTCCGCAATGCTTTAGGTATGTGGACCATGGCTTCACACCCAAAAATTCTTAGATGTGACAAATTAGGCTTCCTCCCACTCCACACTTCATGAGGAGTTTTGTCTTTCAGAATGGTTGCAGGCGATAAATTTGTGAGATAAGCTGCTGTGTATACAGCTTCGGCCAAATAGGACTTTGGGAGTCCCTTATCCAGGATCATTGTCCTAGCCTTTTCAACCAGCGTCCTGTTTGTCCTTTCTGCCAGCCCATTTTACGCAGGACTGTAGCTAACAGTTAGCTGATGGATGATGCCAGCGGAGCTCAGTGTTCGTTTCATTTTATCATTTACATATTCACCCCCATTTTCCGAGCGAATCTTCTTGATTTGTAGACCTGTTTGTGTCTCAAACTTTTCCTTGAATTTTAAGAATACACTATGAACTTCAGACTTATCTTGTATAAAGTATACAAATATTCTCCGGGAGTAATCGTCAACAAATGTAAGAAAGTATTTACTGCCACCGATTGAAGTTGTTTCCATCGGACCACACAAGTCTGAATGCACTAGCTCTAAAATTGATTGACTATACATTTTGCTTCTCTTGAACGGAAGTCTGGCCTGCTTACCTGTGATGCACAGTTCGCACGGTTCGTCAGCTAAAATCTTAAGGTCCATACCATCTGACATTTGGCTTAGTTTCTTCATTCCTTTCCGGTTTAAGTGACCAAGTCGCCGAAGCCACAAAAAATCCTTAGATTGTGCATAAAAACTGGTTTCGTTTGTTTGAGGTGTGTACAAACAGTATATCCCATTTTTAACATGGGCTTTTGCGACTAGTACACGATCACTGTCATGAACATAACCTCCTGTTTGATTAAACTTTACAATGTGGCCTTTCTGCACTATTTTACTCACTGATAGTAAATTTACTGCTGAATTTGGAATATGCAACACATTACTTACTTCTACCTTAAAAGTAGTGTTATTAACAACACATTATAAATTAATGGTCCCTGACATATCTGCTACCAAATCAGAGTTGTCTGCAGCTGTCACTTTGGTTTCATTTGGGGTTATGTTGGAAAGTTTATTTGTATTTTTTGTATTATGGGACGATGCACAAGAGTCTAGAAACCAACAATCTTCATCTTTAACCTTGTCCTTATAGGCCAAAAAAGCTCTCTTACTCTGGGGTGTAGAAGGCTTTTCACTAGGGTAATCGCTGTACCTAAACACACTTTGGTGATTCCTGCCATCAGTCCTTTGTCTACAATGTTTAGCAATATGGCCAGGCTTGCCACAACTAAAACACTTCATAGAGGCGGTTTTCTTCTTGAACTTACTTTTTGAAGTGAACAAGGTGGTTTCGTTGGCTATGGTTGAATCATCCATTTTCACAGCTTGTATAACTTCACTTTAATAGCATCACCTGTAATTTTTGTGCCAGAATTTTCTAGGGCAATTATCATTGGTTTATAACTTTCAGGTAAACCTTCAAGAAGTAGTGTTCCTGCCCATTCGTCACTTACAGGAAATCCTATCTCGTTTAATTTGTATGCAGTTGATACAATCGTGTCACAATATTCGTCCACAGACTTACAGTTACTGAGGTTGGTAGTGACTAGTATTCATAGTAGCCCCACTCTCCTAGTCAAGCCCGAGTCTTCGAATGCTCTTTCCAACGCATTCCATGCTTCAGCCGTGGTCTTAGCATTTTTTATATGAGAATAATTAGTTTTTTCCACGAACAAAATTATTCTAGATAGAGCTTTCCTCTCTTTATTCTTCCAATAAAACACCTTAGCTTCGTCTTCTATCGCGGGAGGGTCTTTCTCTTTCACTTCAAACAAATCATCGTGCTCTAGATAAGCTTTCATTGCAAATTTCCAACTGGAATAGTTTTCTCTACCAATTAGTTTTTCTACTACGGCAGTCCAGATGCAGACGCCCTCATGTTTACAATTTGTAGTGTAAAACTTTTGTTAGTGAACACGCTGCCGCCTAAAACTAACCGCTGAAAAACGAACGCAATTTTATTTCTCTTTATTTCACTTCACCATCTCACTCAGGCACTGTAATACGTTGCCTGGGCCCATAACCTCTGTTAGGATTATTAAATTAAATGCCGTAGTATATTAGAGATAGTTTTATTAGTTTACTTATTGGGAGATGGAGGCATACAATAAACAAGTAACGCCAAGACGCTATTTTGAGACTGAGTGAGTAATGAACAGCTAAACAAAATAAGCACGCAATACATAGAGATAGGTAGGCCTACATCACAATAGAGGTATGAAAATACATTACTATTCTAACAAGACAGATTTTTCAATCTAATAAGGAGGGCTTCTACCCCCAGGGCACAACACATCTTAAAATAATATAGATGGGATTTCTCCGCTAAAATCATTTGGGATCGGCACACTTTCAATAGATAGTTGTTTTATTGAGGAATTAAGCTTTGGGGAGGGGGAGTTTATATCCCCAGCCCCTACTTCTCACCAAAAAAATTATTGGTGTTTAAATTATTCACTAACATTTTTATGGTTGGACACACCTTCATTAAAGGCTTATTTGAATTTGGGACACTGTTAAACCCGAACATAGTGTCGTTGAGGACCGCAAAACGTCACACACAAATTATTTATTAATTATAGTCCTTTTATATCTTCACTGCAGCTAAAGTAAACACCTAATAATCATAGAAAAAAATCTTAACTTTAAATATAATGAATAGAAGAGTCGAGTTGTATTCATACCACTCCTGCCGGCTATGTGATATAAGCAAGAACACCAAGTGAGAGCCTTGCTTGTCATTGTATTGGTGTTTCATATCATGCTATGATGAGTACTACTCGCTAAAGTAAGTTAAGGGGGTAATTACATTATTTTAAAAGTTATTTCGAGTTATTTCCCCCTGCCCCGGTAAACACATCTTTTGCAGTAAAGTTGAAGCCAACTTACTAAAAAAAATTAATTATATTTTAATATCTATATAATTAAATTAGTTATACTTAGTAATCTTTCTTCACATATTTTGCTCCTACAAGCTATTCATATAATTATAGGCCCTACTCTCAAGGTCGATACCAGCAAGGTAGAAGTTGGAGGAAGTGTATCTGCATTTATGTGGATAGTGGTTTAACTATTTAGTAAAAGTCTGATCTCAGTATACCTGTGTAGCGTGTCAATCATGTAAAGTTGACACCTACACAATTAGGCTACGTAAAAAAAGAAGTTATAATAATTATATTACCAAAATCCAAAGAAGAGGATTAGATTTGAAATATTTATTAATAATATCCTTTAAAACCTACTGTTAACGACTGGATGGACTCGGATATTATCCACGTGCTCCCAATAGAAAATACTACAAAGGATTTTAATAATACAAATCTGCATTAAAAATACTAAGCTTACAATAGTGGAATCCAAAGAAGATAATCAAAGCTAGTACATTCAGGAATAATATGCTCCAAGACTTACTCACCGTGGCTGGATGGGATCGGATAGTGCCAACATGCCTTCTAGCAAATTATTCAACAAGAATGGCGAGAGGGTGCGTCCTAACACATCCACTTACTACATCTCCAGTCGTAGAAAGGAACTAAAACTAAGTTGGGTTTGCTCCCATGACCCTCAAGCGCCACTGTCGTGGCGGCGTGTCTTCCAACCTCCCCTTTTCCTCACCCCTCAAGCTCCAGTTCATCCTATCACCACCTGTGTTATTACGTCTTTTTCTATTATTTTTTTTGTTCCATTCTAGTCAGAGAAAGGGTATAAAATAAGTACTCTCAGATTTACTTTATATTATTCTATCACATCACGTCGTTGAAGAAGGAACTTCTCTCCACGAAGGGACCGTTGGCCATGAAGTATTGGGCGTGGTTCTCACCGCCACGTCACTGAGAAAAAACCTCTCTTCACGAAGGAACCGGTGGCCATGGAGTATTGGGCGTGTTTATTCTCGCCGCGCCACCGAGGACCTCTCTTCACGAAGGAACCGGTGGCCATGGATTGTTGGACGTGGTTCTCAGCACCGCACCGCCAAGGAATATCCTCTCCGATTTCCTAAGTATAGAGGCGACGTTAATAAGTCCATCTGACTTATTATTTAGTTGAAAGATTATAAATTGTGTATCTAATAAGTCCATCTGACTTGTTGTTTATTTCAGACTCAGTATAGTCGAGGCGACTATTATGTTTATTTTGACTTCTTGTTTCAGTCAGAGTGACTCTAATGTTGTTTAAGTCCGTCTGACTTGTTATATTGGTTCAAGAGACCATATGTTTTTTATATCCATATGATATAGCTTTGACATAGGAGCCTTGAGCTCCAGATGTAATAAGGACTTAGTCCAAATGGTGGCTATTCTCTACGAGCACTATATTTCTCTTTTTAGTCCTTAAGACTACACAACTTGTTTTTATGGCTAAAACCAGGTTGTCTATCCTTTTTCTTTTACCTAGTAAGGTCAATGTATTCAATGTATTGAATCAACCTTGTTGCCACGCTTCGCGTGTGGTATTAGCCTGGGTGGGTAAAGCGCGGAACTCCACTTGTTTCCATATGGGGTCCGCGCAGATATCTTTTTTCTCTTTGCCCGTTTTTGGCACCTATTGACTGAGTATTAGTATTGTATGATTATATTAGAGTTGTACCCCAGGGAGGGGGTCATTAAATACATGTACTATTGAATGCTCTGGCAGTACTAATAGGGAAAGGACCAGCCATAGTACTATTTTGTGTAGACACCTGTATGTGAGCCATCTACCAATGTAATCAACTAACCTTTCTATTGCAATTCATTATACTATGTCTCTTAAAGAATTTCTTAAGTCCCAATCAAGCAAGCTAGTTTAAATTATAAATGTGTTAACAATACTATATGTATATCATTTCCAGTTAACGTTTGTTTATAATTACCTCACAGTTATATATTTAGAATCACCTGACCGTAGCCTGGCGTCAGTCCAGCTGTTTTGTAATTGAACATTGCTCTTCAAGCCTACTGCATTTGATCTTACCCGTGTCGCAACAAGACAGTATTAATTTGGAACTTCTATCTTATGTTTTTAAATAGCTATTGTAATCGTTCATATATTTTATTTTTCTGTTATAATAAATCTATTTCTGTTATTCTAATCATTTTATCAATCTGGTTAATATAATTCCATTGTAGTCCCAAATAATAGTACCCTGTTAGAATAGGTCCACACTGTTTGGTGCACCTGTACGAAATTCGGACCACTGCCTCGTCGCTAACAAATAAGATAAGACAATATTGACGATTTTATCCGTTTCTAGAGGAGCAGTGTAATTTTTATTAATAGATGCGTGCATTAGAATTTTTTTTAATATGAAAATAAACCCCTTAAAATATTAAATTTGTTTCAGAAATTTTATTATAGAATTTCAGTATTTTATTAAATAAATGATATTTGAAGGTATTGAAACAAATAAACAACCTCAGCAAAGTAATTTATTGTTTTTATAAAAGAACACATATTTTATTGAATTTGAAACACCCGTGACAATGGAGAAACATGATTTCAATAAATATAAATGTGTACAATGGACAACGTTATTTATATTATTAAGTTTAAGTCTATACCGCTATGGTAGACATACAAAATTAAAAGCATAGCCTACACAATAAAGAAAATCATTACATGATGAAGTGATAAAGAATACACTATTTTACAAATTAAGGATTAAACGCTGCTTGCAATGGGGAGCAATTTTACTCATTTGTCTAGTTCGCCCCTTCAGGGCTGCCTAGACTTTCTTTAACAGCTGCTGACGAGTGTAACTGTTGAGGATCTAACAAATCAGTGGCAGCTTTCCATAAAGAGCATAAGGGCACGTACCCTCCCACCCAAAAAATACATGCATCCAATCAATTATAAGTTTTAATATATAAGTTATTAAACAAGGGAAATTTTAAAATCAAAATAACTTTTTCTAGTTTTTATTAAAATTATTACATTTAAAATTTCTAAGCAAAAACCTTAAAAGAAAACTATTGCAGATCAGAACATCATTGAATTTGCCCCAAGCTCATGTCACCATTGGGGAAGTAGCGGGAACTTTGATAAATGATGTGCGCAAGCCTAAGCCGGCATATGTTGGCGTGTTCCCTTCAGTGTGTTCACGAGTCTTTGCGAATGAAAGAAGTTACAGTGTGCATGCTTCTTTATTAGTCAGGGTGTCTACTCAGTTAGAGAAACAAAAATTCGTGACGCTTTGGTGACCTTTTTTAACCACAAAATACCTTCGGGGCGTATAGCCCGAACGGCCAGTAAGACGCGGTGCAAAAAATATTTTCCTTCGGTAAACGGTCGAACATTATCTTGTACATCGGGCTTAGATATTATAATAACAAACACAAGTAAAAACTATTACTATAATCATACCAACAAAAAACTTACTTGTAATTAAAGATGTTTGAAGCTCCCAGAAGTGTAAGTCTCTCAAAAAATATAAAAATCTAATATTGTTCAAATTTGTCACCTAATATTTAGTCTATATACAAAATCACAACATACAGGATTTACATCTGCCTCAGTCGTTTCTTCTCTAAGTCGATTTCAGTTTGAAGTGCTGAAACCTCTTCTTCAACCCGTTGGAGAAGTTTTCTTTTCTTTGCCTCGAGTTTATTTACATTTTCCAACGTTGTTTTTGATCTGTTAGCTTCTTCACTCTTCTTCTTCATTTCTTCAATTGCTTCCCTCCTTTTGGAACTTGCTCGCCTTGATGCATGCAGCATCCCACTTGTAAATTCCACATTCTTTATGCCACCTACCGACTGAACCATTGAATATATGCTGCGTTGGGAGATTAGAGAACGCTCTTTCATATTTTCAACCAAACAGTCCTTGTTTACTGAAAAACCTCTTTCAACAGCACTGTTTACATGGAACATTGTAAATATCATCGTGCAAAATGACAGCAATGCCTTGCAAGCTTTTGCATTAATGAAGATGTTGAAGAGAAAAGAATCCAGTCTGGTTTCATGAAATCAAATGTCTTCAGTTCTTCTTGAACAGAAGACTGCTCACAGATTTCAAGGTAGTTTTTTCTTACGGTATATGTTCAGCTTCAATGTATGCAATATGGTTGTTTGAAGTGAGTTATTTGAGTGCTATGTTAACCCGTTGTACTCTTAGAGTGCCACTAGTCATTACTGCCGGTGAAAGGCATGAAGCACCTTTCACCATGCATTTTCGTAATGGAGACCTAGGCCCAGTCAGTTTTTGAAACATTTCCAATAAGAAGCGACTGCAATATTTTCTAAAGAGCTGTACATAAAGTTCTTTCAATTTTTACAAAATTTATTCGCACCAAAGCCTATGTCTACGTCCAAAAAGCTCAATAGATTTTCATTTTTGACATCAATTGCCAAGAGCTGTCCTGAGTTTTTCACATTGTGTATAACTTTTGCTTAAAGACCGAGCAGCAATGCTACGTGCCATCGAATAAAGTTCGGCATGTGCAAAGGGCAACATTGGATTGTCATTTTGAAATATTTTAAGATATGGTTCCATTTCTCCTACTACTGACTGTAATAAAAAGAGTTTTGCTTCAAGAAGGTTATCTTTTAGGAAGTATTGTACAACACCGACATTCTTTGTTTAAGGTGGTTTGGAACACACAAAAGCCACATATTTCTTTAAATGCAGAATAATTTTCAAGGCTCTTTCAATTACTTTGGAGTTTTCCACCCATCTGATGGAACACATTTTAAGTGGAAAGAGGTCTGATCCATTTGAGAGGATGTAATCAGATCTTCGAGATGGAAAATCTTTAAACAGATAATACAACGAATGCAGAAAATTATGAACTTGTCATTCACATTTATTATGAGCTGTCTTATAAGCCCAATGAACTGTATGAAGAGATCATGTGCCAACATCATCAATAGGTTTCTTGTCTTCAGAGTTATCTAATTTTTTTCCCATCATTTGATTGAATTCCTTAAGGAATTTTAAATTTACATTAGGTCCATCAACAGCAATTTGTAGAACATTCTTTAAAGGCAGTCCTAATTCAAACATACCTGACGTAAAGGAAACAAGGAGGTCAGCTGCAGTAGAATGCTCTAAAAACACAGAGTTCAAGTAGCGGGTTGAAACCACATTTAAACTTGAGTTACAATAACGGACATTGAGGTCCATTTGTCCTTTTTGGGCAATTCTATTGAGACTTTCGTCAAGTGAAACTGCAAAAAATGCAATCTTCTTTAACTCCGACGAGAGTTTTTCTTGGAAGAAGGGGCCAAGACCAAAGGTTGTCAAATAGCCAAGTTTGTCTTTTTGCATTTTGAACTTCTGTGCTATTACACTATCAGGAAACATGATTGAGAAAAGATCACTGGAAATACATGAACCTCTGTCAGAAGTATGAGTCATAACCTTATTCATGGATCACAGAATTTCTGCTTTCAAGGTATCATCATTTACACAAAATTTACTTAAAGGTCCTCCAAGAGATGAGGAAGATGAAACAACTAATGTAGACGAAGCTGCAACCAAATATACATCATTTTCAGAAGTAGACCTACTTGTGGAAGGTAATAATTTTTTGCCGGTTTGGCTGTTTACATCCAACGTTTTCAAAGATATAAAGCTGAGCGTTTTTTGCTTACCTTGGAATAGGTCAGAGGTTAGCTCCAAATGCTTCTTACCTTTTCCATGAATTTTCACTCCATTCAACCCACTGTGGCTTATATCAAATTTCGATTTACAAAATGTACACTAAGCCTTATACTGGTCATCTTCAACAGGGCGCAACCACTTTGAGTATTTATTTTCTTCAACAGTCAGCCAAAACTCTTTGAACGAACATTTACCAGGCATCTTTTAACAGATTAGCCTAAACTTCACACATAAAATCTTTGAATGCCCCCCAAAAAATTATGGATTTTTTTCGCAACACACGATTAAAAATAATTTACGCCTAATATTTTGTGTGCTCATAAGACAATGAAAATCATTTTAAAAGTTGGTAAATCTCAACTGTCTTGAATAAATGGTCTTTAATATTAAATGAATTACGCCAAGGATCAAATATTAACACTAATGGTATTATTTTATAAAATAATACGCCATATTTCACTGGGAAAACGATTGCTATTTGCTGCCAACGTTAATTTGAAATTATAATATACATTTTACACCGCCTTCAAATTGCAGTCGGACCAATGAAAGCGTAAAAAATTGACAATTGTCGCCAACATCTTGATCCAGATCCACAACAAGATGAACGCACGGTTTGTGTAGAAAATGTCCTGGTATTTTCCCGTATCATCTACAAAACCTGAATTCCAATTCATTCACTCTAAAACCATTATTTGTAGACACACACACGGCATAATGCACTCACACACCCCACGAGAAAAGTAGCACGCCCATTAAAATTTAATACAAGATGGCGACGGTTAACGTTGTCGTTGGAATCACAAACAAAACAATCAGGCAACTTCCGACTGGCGCGTGCCATCACGTATAGTGGATAGCGCTATCTTTGAAGCATTCGCGTTGTTACGATGTGCGGGAAATTCAAACTAAAATTATTTTCGTGACTTTATGACCAAAATATTAAAAGTTTTATTTAGTTTTTTTATTACCTATACATTTTAGGTTTTTTTTCAACCACATTATAGTACACAATACAACCCTGATTTTTTATATGAAGCTCTCTTCCGACCGCCAACATTAATTGAAAGTCACTAAAATTTGGTATTCTAGAAATATGTTTAATTTTATTTACTAATTTTAAAGTTATCATAAAAATGTATCAAACGTGTCCAATAATATGGACTATTTTATAGTTTATCTTTACATCACCAACGAAACAGACTAAAAATGATAATACAATTGTGATATATTCCCCCCGGACATTGCGGAAACATGAGTTTACAGCTAGGGTTTGATGCGAGGAAAAGGATTTTGATTGTAAATGCTGAGGAACCGAGATAATCGTGATATCACCAGTTTTAACTGTAAGTTATTATATACCTACATTCATCTTACGAGTAGGTCTTGCCCTTCCCTTTCCATTGGTTGTCTAAGAAACCAGCCTTTCAGCGCTCAATTTATACTAGTTTGAATAAAAGACTTGGTTGGTTTCAAAGTATTGTAATTGCAAGCAAGTTGTGCACACATCCAAGTGCTAGAACCGAAGTGAAATGTTCAATGAACCTATCTGTCATTCTGTTTACAATCGCTCACTGTTGGCTTTCTCTTCTTCACCCTTGATTGTGTAACAAGGTTGAAAACTCTCAGACTTGTACCACAACTATAAGAACTGGGCAGGTTCAGAGTCAGAGTAGCTCAACCCTTCATAGGGTTCCAACTGGCCTTATAACTATGAACACACTTGTAAACAAAGTTTTTTATAAACATTTGTTCAACTTTAGAGTATTCCTGTTAATACCATTAACTATTCTGTCCCTCCCTCCCACTGTGTTCTGCATAACGCTCAAGTCTCCACTAATCAGACGAGTCCCTCGCCTTGCTTAAGAGATTGTGGCTCATTCTTGGTTCCCAGAAAGGAACTCTCTTTCCAGCTCTGCCCCCATCATGTTCCAATCCCCGTCGTCCACCTCATCTGGTGGGTACGTTGCTCCCAACACTGTCCTCCTCTTCACCAAGGTCAAGGTCACTCGGTAGCGCCTCACCCCGATGGAACTTGGCATCGGCATATCCTCCTCGTCAGACTCGGTACCCGTGCCCCGCTTCCTGGCGGCTGTGGTGAGCTTGCCCCATCCGTGAGGGTTCTCCCTGTGAGAACACGACAAGAGGGTCCAAGACAAATACAGGTTCTTAGTTCAGGTCAGTTTGTTTCAACTCAACTTGAACATTTTGAAAACTCCAAAGATGAGATTTGGAATTTTTATTTATAGCACACACAAAAATACATGGTAAAGTGGGGCTACATACTTTAGAAATTTGAAAATTAACTTTTTGTAATATGTTATTTTTAATATAATATAGGAGTATCTCCAAAAATTCAAAAACGATATGTAAGTGAAAATAATTGTGAAAAGTGAATGAAGAGAGAAGTCTGTTATTTTCTAGAACTAACCTAACTATCCTTTCAGGTTGTCTTTCTTCACCTCACTGTAGAGTATTTCTACATAATTTTCCTGAATATTAATATTTGAAAAATTTGTATCAGGTTCGAAATTTTAAATCCAAATAGATCCAAAAATGTGATTTAATTCAAGATTTGACTCTAAAAGTAAAACGTTTTAAATAAGTCATCATAGATGATTATTTGACTTGACCATCTCAACTTGTGAATCTTGTTATATTTAAAATCTAGTCATTATGGTTTTGTGGTATTTTTTTTAGCACCACATCTTACTACCTGTTTGGGTTATACTATAATAAGTTAGGGATGAGGAAGGTTGAATTTAGAGGAAGTGTACCTGCAATTTGTGGGGGAGAGAAGTAAGAAACCATTTAAGGAAAAACTACACTCAATACACCGGACTGGTATTGAACCTCGATATGTCTAAGACTTTCTAGTCTATTGTGATAGTGATGCCATTGAAGCCGATGATGCAAAATTGAAACTCTTGTATTTGCAGGGTTTAATAACTAGATAAAAGATTTGTTAATTTTTTGCACCCCTTGATTAACTATTGGAGTCATTTTATAACACTAACAGAGTAAGAATGAGGACGGTAGCTGAAATGTACCCACACTTAGGCAAAGGGAGATAGAACACCATTTAAACCATATGACCCTCAGTAGAACTGGCCCGGATGTACGGTTAACAGTGAACCATACAGGAAGCACTCGACGGAACAAACCTGCAAGTGAATCTGCTGAACTGCTACTGCTCTGTACTGTACTGCTGCTAGAGTCCTCCTCGGGATCAACGTCAACTGTTTGGTCGGTCACTCTCTCTCATTCTCACGTACTGATTCGTTGAATATATCCTCCACCTCTTTATCCATGTTAGCAATGTCCTCAGGTGAGAAAGACATGAGCGGGTTTATTGTGTCCATGAAGCGACCGCTGGGTGTCCGCTGCCTGAGCAATTTGTAGAGAAACAAATGTATCAATAAGTCACTGTCTGCACGTAAAATAAATAAAACATTAAATAGCTCATGTACAACGTGATCAAATTACTAACATTTCATCCAATAAGAAAAATATATTTATATATCAGCCCATAAAAAAATTTGGTTTTGTCAATTACGAATCTTCACTAATAAAAATAATAACTAAAAATAGTGGTGTGTGAAGTTCACCTTTTAAATGAGAAGTCAAAGTAAAGCTGATGAGGTTTTGCTGTCGTATACCACCACTTTTTGATTTTTCAACTATATCAATTAAGCGTATCTAGGTAAAGAGAGGGTTTATAGGAAAAAACAAAAGTATATTTTAATGCTGACTATATCTGAATTAATCCATATTGATGTTAGAATGCTGTTTAGTGGATGTTCTATAAATGATCATACCTAATCATAGCTGATCCCACCGTACCTAAGGTCATATAAATATGCTAAGTGTAATATTTCCTTTTACCATTAAACATTTGGTTAGTAATATTATTTGAACTTTGATTTGACTTTAGAAATATTTAATATGATTCGATTCTGCTTTGCTCTGAATCAAAGAGTTCACTAAGTAAGCCCCGTGCATGAATGTACCTAACGGCAGGAATCGGTTGTGAGGAGAGTAGCTCTGGACTGCCACAATGTGGGGGGGATGCCTCTTAACTGACATCTTGCGCCCCAACGGGAACAGACGCTCATCGACTCTCTCCCAGCGTTCAGCACAGCACCACAACCAGTCAGACGTGACCATGAGGAGACCCTTGATACGCCGTGCAGAATTCACCTTGGCGGTGCCAGGACGGACAGCTACGAGATGGGTGGTCTGTGGGGCGATCTCGGCTGTCGCATTCGCACCCAGTGATTTGGCCACAAGGTAGGGCCGGCTCTTCTGGAGGGGACATGTGTCGGGACCAAGCACTCAACACAAGACTTGTACCAGCAAGTACCTAGACAACCATACCAACACGAGGTTAGGGTGGATTTGGGAGGGCAAAACATGAAAAAAAATACAATGTATCCCATAGGGGGTAACGCGCTTACCTTGCACATACCCACAATGGCAGAACTTACAAGACGAGGTCACCCATCAATTTCAACAGCTAAATTAAAGGGTAAATAGAGTGTTTAGCACAAATTTTATATAATATTTAGCACCTCGTCTTATTACCCGTTCGCGTTATAAACTTTAAGTACTAATTACTCTAATGGATTAGGAATTGGGAAAGTTGAACTAGAGGAAGTGAACCCGCATTTGCGTGGAGGGAGAGTGGAAAACCATTTAGGAAAAACCAGCCCTAGCTCACCCGACCGAGATTAAAACCTCGATCTCCCCATCCTCAGCAGTCGAGCTCAACACGACAAGCGCGTTAGCCAACTATGCCACCGAAGCGGGTTTTAGCACAAATTAATATCCATTTAGAAAGATCTGGAGTATTTACTTGTATGTTGTGTTAATAAATAATTTATCATATTTTAGTGAAATATGACAAACAATTGAGCAATAAAAAAATTTCAAACTGATTTTAGTGTATAAAGTTATATGAATTTAAGCACAACTTAAGTTTTTCAAGCGCAAAACAAAAAATATTCAAACTTAAGTTTGACTTTGAGAATATTTATATTTGATTCAAATTTGGTTCAAATTGAAAAAGTGGTCTTAACACATCCTTAGCTGTATTTATTCTTCATTTTTTCTAATAGACTTAGTTTCCTGAAGCTTGCTTTAGTAAAAAAAAAAAGTGAGAATCATACCAATTGAGTTTGACCTTGATAAAATGGTTTATTACATTTTAAACAAAGGCATCACTGATTTGATTCAAA
Source organism: Timema cristinae (assembly GCA_039000515.1). NCBI lineage: Eukaryota > Metazoa > Arthropoda > Insecta > Phasmatodea > Timematidae > Timema > Timema cristinae. Next base: position 100,451 of record JBCFYV010002446.1, read on the forward strand.
TATTTTTTCAAAATAACATAATGTATCAGCAGGAATTTAATCAATAAATCAAATCTAAGAATCCTGTCAAACACCATGACGACAGCTGGACAAGGCGATTTTCTAAATTATAAAAGAAAATGCTAAAAAATATTTTTCAGGTACCGTGATTTAAAACCTTGTATTAGCTCACCTTTCTCCGAACATAAGGTACAACAGTTTTCAAATCAGGTACTTCCCCGTCGAGTTGATCATAAAGCTGATAAAATGCTCGATGGATTGTTCTGAGGATCTCCTCAAGGTACAACAAGTAATCATCTCCGTCTTCCACCTCGACCAGGTCATCTTCCCCTTTACTCTTCTGCCCCTCGTCACTAGCGTCCGCCATATTGGTCCTATCACTAACATCACTCTTATCTCCCGTTTTCTTGTCTCGAACGACATCAGTCCCATTTTCAGACTTGTTTGTCCCACTATCGACAGGTTTTGTCACTTCACCACTGTTTGATTCCTTCCCCCCCTCACTCTTGACCTACGCATCACCGTTTTCACACACTTCACTGTCGGTCCTATCGTTCGAGAGCGCCAGGTCACTCGCTATGTCCACACTACACCCTTCACTCTCCTCCTCCTTGTCATCACTCTCGTGTTCACTACTCTCTTGCGACTTCTCAGAATGTTCCTTCATGCTTCCTTCAACTTCATTCACATCATTTGTCTCTTGTTCTTTCATTTCAATGCCGTCATCCTCTTCTCTTTCCTCTGCTTGTTTATTCTCGTCAACTACTCTATCTTCTTCTTTTTCCAATTCATTTAATTCCTCTATTTGTACTATCTCTTCCTCGTCATCTCTTTCTTCTGCTTCGTTTATTTCCTCTGTAGTTTTATCGACCTGTACTACTGATCCGTTTTGTTCGCTCAGCAGTTTATTCTCCGGGGATCCTGTAAATATCAACAGAACAATTCTTAAGGGCGAGGAGGGTTTTTTAAAGTAAATGAACCAGTATTAGCTCACATTAGTATAAGGAGAAAATAGGAAAACCAAACCTGTACACCTAATCACTTTAAACGGTTCAACCAATCAAGATAACCTGGGGACTAGCAAGTCTGCAATGAAGCAATCATACCTCTATCGACAAGCACAAGATACATCCAATAGGTGAGCAGGCTGACTAGACTCACCCATTCGTGAGAAGTCGTAGCCCTCCTTATCGTCATTCTCTTGCTTGGCGAGACCCGGCGGGTTGTTGATGTCACCCGTATGCTGGAAGAAGTGGTACGGCTTCACGTGGATCAATTTGGGGCGTTATTCCACACGTCCTCGCGGTCATCAATGATACATACCATGTTGTCCCCATGGGAACAGAGACCTGGCAAATGCACTGGTTACTCGCACATCATTTTACACAAAGAAGAGACAGATTACTTCGAATTGAAATCAATATTTTACTAAAATAGTTTTTTCTTTTATCACAGCATCTTTGTACATATATCAGGACTGTGGATTCGGTACTCTAATGTATATTAATTATTAATAGATTTACTGCAGTAAAATGCTCCAAGATCTTACTTTACAGGAAGCTTCTTTGACCTTTGTGAATTTTAGTTTAAGACAATTTTTCAATACAAATTACAAATAATGTCCTAAAGATTATAAAAGTTAAGTTGAAATTATATAATTACCATATATTGCAATAATATTATAAGTTTTAATTTGAAAATGGAGTCTGTACATTTTTACAGACTCCACAGCCCTGATGCATATCTTTATTTTACGCTAATGTTACAAGACTGAGGAAGGTGGAATCTAGAAGAAATGTCCCCACATTTGTGTGAAGGTAGAGTAAGAATCACCATCAGTACACCTGACCACGATCCTCCACATCACCGGCATTCTAATTTAACAAGAGTGTGACATGTGTGCTAGACCTCGCGACCGCTGATACAGGCACTTAATCAGGAATTTTTAATGTTAGACAAAGGACTTAACAAGGGCAAGGTTTTATAGATGTGGTACAGACAAACTTTTGATGTGTCTTTAGTTTTTACGAGGATACTTATCAATTCTTGTGGTGAGCAGTATTTTTATGAATTTTAATATTGAAATTTAGCCAATGAGGAATAGTTTGACTATTATAAATAGCATTCCAAGAATTTACAGCACATAATTACATGTTTTGAGAGCAAATTGGACTTATAATCCTATAATGTTGCTTCATGAAACACTAATATTCCAGGGTTCCTAGTATACTCAAGTTTAAACGGTAATCTCACTTTAGGTTGGCAGTCTTAGAGTGCGGACTGAAACACTCGTCCCGGGAGAGTATCCGATGCGAGAAGTATTGTCCATCATGATCAAGGAACATAGCAATCATGTGTGCGTAGTTACGAGATCCGAATGTACATATGTGGAGCTCATACAGGTAGCTGATCTCCTTGAGAAACTTGTGGGTCCCGGGTCGGAGTCTGGTGTGGTACCACGGAGACGATGTCCCGTGTAGTTGGAAGTGATACACATCCTGAAAACATTGGGTCACTTTAATCCGTGCGAGTTTGGTTTAGTCAAATGGTGGAGTTGGTAGTATGGTTTTCAAAGGGTAGTTTATCCAAGGTGGGTGTTATTACTGCCTGGGACTTCACTAAGTGTGAATCACCAATGTACCGTCTTTCGTAAAGACTAAAACTGCCTCCAAACTGGTATTTAACTAATCACCCACCAACCAATGAGAATTAATGTTCTGGGCCTAAAACAGCCAAGGAGTTCAATTGATGTTCTACAAGTACCCCCCCCCTACCCGCCTCGGTGGCGTAGTTGGCTAACGCGCTTGTCGTGTTTAGCTCGACTGCTGAGGACGGGGAGATCGAGGTTCGAATCTCGGTCGGGTGAACTGGGTGGTTTTTCCTAAATGGTTTTCCACTCTCCCTTCATGCAAATGCGGGTTCACTTCCTCTAATTAAACCTTCCCAATTCCTGATCCATTAGCGTAATTAGTACTTAAAGCGTATAACCCGAACGGTAGTAAGACGCAGTACAAATAATTATTATTATTATATATTATTATTATTATTATAATTTCAAGTACCCACCTTTAAGTTTGGTGGGATATTATCGTTTGTGGTGTGTATCAAAGTTTGATCCAAGTCTACCAACAACACAAGTTTCCTCTCTTTTAAAAGACGTTCCTCATCTGCTTTTCCTATTATCTGAGCTTGCTGGAACAAAATTATAGATTTGGCAAGTTAATAAAAAGAAAAAAGAAAGTTATTATAAGACACAATAAACTGAATTTAAATAAACCAAAATGGCTTCCTCAGCAACATTCCTAGGGTTTAATCAAATATTATTTTCAAAACATTTCCAGGTTTATAGAAACCGTTATACAGAAATGTCAAGCATATAAAATAGCTCGGTAGAAAACACGAAGGAGATTATTGTCTTTGATAGCAAAAAAAAAACTCGCCTCTTGACTGACTTTCAATTCTGGGATACTGTGCACCATTGGGACGGAGGCATTGAGCAGTTGTTGGTCCTCTTGCCGTAGGTCTGCACCACATTCAGCACACATGTCCTTCATGACTGTCGGATGAGTGCACAGTTCCATCTTCAATAGACCTTCGAAGGACACAAATATACAGGACGTTAGAAACATCACATGAAGAGGTTACGTGAACTAAAAAAAATGTTTGGGGTTTGAGAAAATGAGCATGTAAACAAAAATAACCTTGTTTGCCAAACAATACAAATAGAAAACTGTTACCAAGAAAAAAGGAAGCCATTCAATAGAAATTGTGAAGGTAAACATTTTTTATTTGGCCGAGACATTTCTATTTATTTTTTGAAACAAAAAACAATAGGAAATTAGCCGATATAATTCATGAGAAGAACCTATCACTGTCTCGTTATCTACATTCAGATATTTACACTCAAACAGTTCAGTCCACCTCCCTAAACCCCCCCCCCCCCCTTCCTAGGGAACAACCAACACTAAATTTCCCCTGGGCTTGTATACTAACCCTGGGTGCACAATGTCATCCTCTCGAACCAGCAGTTTCCGCACAGTCCCACCATGTGCTGCCTTCAGTTTCATTTGTTCCTTACTTGTATTTGAACCGTATAGTAATATTACGCGACCAACAGAGAGAACAGTTCCTTCTTTCACTTTCCATTTTAAAATTTTCACAGGTTTTGTTGTACGAAGAATTATTACTTCGGCATTTGCGCCCATATTTACCGGAAGTTTATAAAAGATTTTCCAAAGTTATTAACACATCTCAGCATCAAAAAACAATTGAATGTTGGCGAATTTACTTAGTTAGGCTATAGGATGCTTGGAGCGCTTTGTTATTCTTATCTTAGATAATATTATATTAAAGTAAACACATTACTACATTTACCTTCTTTTCTATTCGCCACCAGTGATCTCTATATTGTATGCATATAAGCCTAACGGGCAGTAAAACCTGGCGCTTATAATAATAATAATAATAATAATAATATATAATCTATATTATACTGGATGGACATAAACATACTCCTAAGCAGGGACAAAATGTAACGCTAAGGTTTGTCGTCTGCTTGTCAGCGAGGGGACAGATTTAACGGATCCATTCAAAGTTCTCGTGCAAAATCGTGTTTCTAGTGAGAAATAGTATTATTGTTTTAAAATAGTGAAGTATTATACCCAACTTGGCTGAATACACATCTGCGGTATAGGTTATAGAATTCAATTTTAAAGATAATATCGTACAAATAAGAATACAATCTTTAATATGTAAAAATAATAAACTCTTCTTACTACTCGTTTGTGTTATACGCTTATGTAGTAATTACGCTAAGTGTTTAGGAGAGGAATGTTGATTTTAAAGAAGTGCACCCACATGTGTGTGGAGGAACTGGAAAACCATCTAGGAAATACCACCCTTAGGACAAATTCCCAAGCTTTAAACCTTGATCTCCCCATCATCAGCAATCCATCCTGCAGAGAGTGTAACGCTTAAGACCCTTCGGTTAAATTAAAACTATGTCAGTTTTTATTTTGAGTTGTGTGCCTTAGGTCAACAGAAATTATTTTATAGCTCTGTTTGAAACGTTTTAGATATTATAGTTTTATTTGGAATATACAATTTAATTAAAGATTAATTATTACGGGGAAAAAATTATATATATTCACTATAAAGATAAAAATAACATTTAGTTTACACGTTGAAGTGAAATTATGTGTATATAAATATTAATACGCTATATACGTGTGATTGTGATTATATATTGTGTATATTACATTTGTAAATAATATAGATAGCCACAAAAGTGAAATATAAACACACACATATATTCCATTCTAATTTTTTATTTATTTTTTTCATAGTGTATTTGATAAGTTTAGAATTGAAGTCTATAGTAACTATAGCTTTAGTTTTCACACAAACAATAAATTGTTAAGCATAGCTTTACTAAATACTAGCTAAGTAACTCGTTCTTCGCACAGGATTGTTTTATAATTCGTTTCATCTTTCCAGCTCAATTGGAATGAAAGATACGAAAAACCACACCCTCCACGCTCCACTCTATTAAGGGTTGAATTTTGAAAAATAAAAAATTAACTATCGCCCTTTACTAAAACAGAACCTCTCTTACAAGTTTCATCCTTTCCAGTTCAAGTGGTTTGGAAGATACATAAAAACCACTACATCCCATTCACCCCCTAGGGTTGAATTTTGAAAGATTACAAAAATCCTCTTGCCGTTACCTTTAAATAACTCATCTGCCAAGTTCATCTTTCCAGCTCAAGTTTGGAATATACGTGAAAATTACCCCCTCTCCCAGCGCTTCTCCCATCAGGGTTGGATTTCGAAAAAATCCCTTAATTCCTAGAACAAAATGTCTTTGATTTTGACAAAGAACACTCATGTCAAATTTGGTGTTTCTTTATTAGTTTCGAAAATGTATGTACCCTTTTTAGGATAAAGGAAAACCAACCTTCCCCCTTCACCCTATTAGGGGTTTATTTCGAAAAATCCCAAAATCCTCTGGCCAATTACTTTAAAAGAACCTCTCTGCCAAGTTTCATCTATCCAGCTCAAGTTGTTTGGAAGATACGTAAAAACAACCCCCTCCCTAATTCATCCTCTTAATGATTGAATTTTTTTTAATATGAAAAATTTCTTTCTCTCTATATAAAAGAACCTCCCTGCCAAAATTCATCCTTCCAGCTAAAGCAGCTTAGAAGATATGGAAGAAACCACCCACTTCCAACTTTACCCCCTTAGGGGTGAATTACGCAAAAATCTCAATAATCCCTTCAATTTTGACAAAGAACATTCATGTAAAATTTCGTGTTTCTAACTCAAACCATTTAGGAAATAGGCGTACCCTTTAAGAAAGCTACCAACCTCGTTTTCAACCCTTAGAATACAAATATCAAAATTCGTAAAAAATGTATTTCTTGTATTTTTACAAAAAACACTCATGATAAATTTTGTGTTTGCCAAATAAATAAATACATAGACCCTAACATAATGCAGTGTTTGTGGTGTAGGATTTGGTGGTATAATGGTTGTACCGGGAGTGAGAAGGATACAGGGGTGTATGCTAGATTCTAAAATATTAAATATTATTTTTAATCAAAGTCGCGTGCTTTTGAATGTAAAATACTACATTAATAACCTAATAGTAAAAGTAGTAAATACTGTTTTGGAAATATCATCTACTTACTCAGAAATGTAGTGTATCTGTACCTACTTGTAAAATATATAGCTTTCTTGACATATGCTACTTTATAAACAAATATATATATTTTTAAATCCCATACATAAAAAAATGTCAGTCGAACAATTTATGCTCTAGAGCCGAGTCACGTAGTTTGTTTTATAAGCAAGCCAAATTACATGTTCATTATCAAATGTTGGGTTGACTCAACCCAATAAACAAAAGACAATTTAATATACAGTCAGAACCATCCAAATGGTGGGTGCTCCTTTGGGGGCTAATTTCCCCCTCTTTCCGAAAATATCACTCATAATTAGTTTTTATATTCCTAGACCAGGCATGGCGAAACTTTTCCGAACAGTGTGCCACTCAGGGGACTTGTTGAATTTTGGATAAGTCTATGGTGTCACCTATTATATAAATTTTTAATGAGTTTTTAAAACAAAAATTTGTTAATTGCCTTGTCTTAGATCGTTCAGGCTATACGTATATCTGATAATTGCTTTAATGGGGTAGGGTGAGGAAGTAAACATTTTAGAGATAATCCACCAGCATTTGCTTGGAAGCAGAGTGAGGAAGCTTTTTAGGAAAAACACCCTCAATAGATCCATCCGGGATTCATACCCCAATCTCTTCATCAGCATGCCAGCCTAGTATTAGTTTGACATATTGCCTTTTGATATTAATATATATATGTTCGGTTCAAACCGTTTAGTCTTCAACAGCACAAAAGATGCACTTAAGTACGAGCCTAAGTGATTTTAATCATTGTCTTATGCATTTGTCTACAGCATTTAATCACATCTTTATATATATATATATATACATTGATTAACTTAAATTTCAATGTTCATACAACGGGTTTTCATGGTGTCATAGGCTGTATTGACTGCACTCACATTGCCATATCACGGCCAGTAATGAATGAGGTGCATATTTCAACCACAATCAGTTTCACTCCATTAATGTGAAATAGTAAGTATTATCTTTAGCCTATTTAAAAGTACAATTATACGGTGTTCATTCTTTCGACCTAGCTTAGAAAGAAATATCAACTGGAAAAACATGAAGTAAATAAATTGCATGTTGTAATAATAATTTATCAGAATATAATGAAATATTAACAAACACTTGTGCAATAAACAAACACCTCTCATAAGGAGTTAAATAGTCTTTAAAGTAAACAGTTACATTTTCCCGTCAAAATAACATGTACTCTTATGGTGAAACGCCTTTCAAATAACTAACACTGACATTAATATAAACGCACATTTATGCACACCAATCCCAAAATATTGGTCAAAAAACCACCAATACCAGACCATATATTTTATTAAAACCTAAGCATAGCATACAGGTTCATAAAGAATAACTGTGAAAAACAGCCTTAAAAAGATCAAACAACTGAATTTTTTTAATCCCGTAAGGTGCCCATGAGATTCGAGTTAGGCTCAAGTTGAAAAAATGAACCCCTAGTACAAGTTATTTATTGCTTTTATTGGCTGATCAGAATATAATGTAAATCATCAAGGACTAGTGATACTTATGATCATTATTTTTATCAGGTTTGTAACTACAACCTACAAATTTTGCACATTGATCCAACCATGCCTGGAGCGGTGCATGACCAATTCATCTTTCGCTACGGGAGTCTCAGGCAAGCTTTGGAAAGGCTATACCATGATGGAATCAGAAATACTTGGTTGCTAGGTATGTTTTAAATATACCCAGATCACAAATTACTAGTAACCTTTTGGGTATGATTTCTTTAATTGTATTTATACTTTTTTAAAGTGGTCTTACAATACAAAAATAACTACATTTACTTTTTTTAAATCTATCATATTATTAGATTCAACTTCAAATTGAAAAAGTGGATTTCACACACCCTTAATTTCCCATTTGAGTAAAATATGAATGGGTAGTAAGAAGCTATGACGTAAAAGCTGGTGACAGTTAGAAAGCTGTTGTCACATTATTATTGCACTATCAACAAAAGTTATTAAAATTTTTAAATAGAGTCTAGTGAAATGATTTTATAATTGCCTTTGATTATTCATAGACAGCTACTGGATGAACCATTAATGACATAAAATATGTTATTTTTAAATTATTTGCAACACTGGAAGTCAAGATGTTAGGAGTATACACAGAAAAAAACTCACCTATATTAGTACAATGCAGAGTTTGTATCATCAACATTGTGTGATATTTACCGCATTCAGAGGTCTGACATTGTAAAAATTAGTAACCCCTGTGTATGAATGTGTGCACCTCGAAGCTAGAATTTTGAAATTCTTATTTGCTTCTTTTTTTATTATAAAAAAAAAAGGTTGGGCCTCAGGCACTGCAAGACTTAAAGGTACTAGATTTAAAGCTGCCTTCTGCTTAAAATTACTAAACAATAAATATTTCTCTTGGGCAACACTAGACACTTCAACGAGTTTATTGATAACAATAAATACTTGTGCTGAAACTTATAAATCTCATTGGTTTTTATACACATCAGCAACATTTAATTTTTTTTTTTAAGTTTTCGGTGCAAGCTAATTTCCTTTCTTTAAAAGAAAATTTGTTTAGAGCATTCTTATTTGTTTAAAATAAAAATAAACTATATTCTTGACACATTACATTATATCTTATGACTGTATGTTTAATTTTTCCAGGCGACTTTGGGTATGTGCTGGAACCCTACCTGATGACGCCGATATGCAACGCTCCGCTTGATTCTTCCTGAAGGGTGCTACACAGCTCGTCACTGTCAAACAATAATTGTGTTGAGCGCCTCTTTGGGGTGATGGGGAGTGAATGGCGGTGTAATTTGAAGGAAAGAATCCTCAAATACGTACCCACAACAGCTGGGTGAATAATAACTGCTTGCGCAGTTTTCAACCATATGATGCACCACTACCGTATTGAAGAGCCTCAACCGATCGAATGTATATATATACAATATAAAAGTGACTGAAAACCTGAATAGGGAAAAACTCTACGCTGCTCATCCAAATTATTTCCCTAGTTACATATCTCGCCGTTAGATAGCGCTAGTACGCTAGTGGTGCATCCTGACGGCCAGTTATGGTACTGTTTGAATATTACTCTCCTCTTTGTCTAAAAAAAAGAGGAATACTTCTCTTGTAAAGAGGAATGGTTGGTATGAATTAGGAGGGGGTTGAAAGATGTGTATCACCCTGGCCACCCGATTTTTAGCCTCCTGGTTTTTGAAAACGCCCATCGTTTGTGCTACGTTATCTGGTTATGCTCGATTTCATGTTAGTGTGTAATTTGAGCACTTATTCACGATTGTTATGGTGGCTAGGAATATCTCCTGGCCACCGTATAAGAATAAAGAATAACCTTTTTTGAAATACATGTTGTGCTACGTAGGCTGTTAACTTATTTCATCGATTAGGCTTTAATTGAGGCACTATCACGATTGTTTAGGTGGCTAGGGAGATATCCCTGGTCACCCAGTATAAGAAATAGTAGAGATAACCCTTTTTTCAAAACGCCCATCGTTTGTGCTACTTAGTGCTGGTTAGTGCTCGATTTTCATCATTAGTGCTGAAAATTTGAGGCACTTATTCACACACGATTGTTTATGGTGGCTAGGGTGAGATCACTGGCCACCCAGTATAAGAAATAAAGAGATAACACTTTTTTGAAAGGCCCATCGTTTGTGCTACGTTAGTGCTCGATTTTCATCATTAGTGCTGTAAATTTGAGGCACTTATTATGATGTTATTGATAGGAGATATATCCCTGGCACCGTTAAGAAATAGAGAGATAACCCTTTTTTAAACGCCCATCGTTTGTGCACTGGTTATGCTCGATTTATCATAGTGTGAAATTTGACCCTATTCCAAGTTATATAATACTGCCCTTAAATTAGAAAACTTTCAATCGTTTGTGCTAGTTAGTGCTCGATTTTCATCTTAGTGTTGTAAATTTAGACTTATTCAATTGCTATGGTGAAGGAATATATCCTGCACCGTATAAAATAAAGATAAACCCTTGAAACTTCCACTTTGCTTTAGGCTCGATTCGTTAATGCTGTAATTAGGCATTATTCCTTTGTTGATAGCCCTACACCTGGTATAAGAAATAAAAGAGATAACCCTTTTTGAAAACGCCCATCGTTTGTGCTGGTTAGTTCTTCGATTTTCATCGTTAGTGCTGTAAATTTGAGGCAACCCTAACTGCCAAAGGCTAGAAAAATAATATTATTTAAAAACTCTAGAAGTCTCAATGTGTTTTTTATAGTAACATAACCTCCTAGTTGCTGAGGGCAAAAAAATATTCTAGACATTTAACACCTCTAGAAGCTCTCTGAATTGTTTATACGGTAATATAATCCCCTAACTGCCGGAGGCTAGGTAAAATTCTAAACAATAAACACCTCTAGAAGCTCTCTCAAATGCTTTTAATGGTAACACAGCCCCTTAATTTTTACTTGTACCTTTATTTTGATATTGTTTGAACCATAAATAAAGCCATATAAATTTTTTTCATTCAATTTCAAGGGGGTTTGAGCCTCCAACCCCCTGACTAAGGCCTTGCGTTTTCCTAAAAGGAACTGTACCCTTTATCTTTTCTCAATATTTTCAGTGATTTGTTCAAGCCTGTGTACATTAAATTTATAGGACCTAATGCCCAAATATAGTTAAAAAAATAAATGAGTAAGTATTAATTCTTAACTAATACACGCATACATTCATTATACTTATAATTTTGGAAACTTCGTGGAAATTATCGAGCATTTAAGTCAGCTCCAAAAGGCCAATTTGATGTTTATTTCTTCTAACTGAAGTATTTCAGTTTGAGCTGGTGGACCACACAGGATGTACTCGGGGGCCGCGGGTTGGACAGGCCTGATTTAACTATTCCTCTTTTCAAAACCTCGCACCCCGATGCTTTCAGCTACCACCTGCGAGTGCTACTAGTGAACATAAACTAAGCTTGCAATGTTGGTTTCAGCTTGCATTTAAGCAGCGTTTACATTTGTAGCATGTAGCAATGCTATATAACAAAGGTTACATAGTCATGATATCTAACTTTGCTATATAACATTTGCTAGATACATTTTTAGCATGCGCTAAGAAAATGTATAGCAAAGCCCATCTTTCTGCAACAAATCTAGTTGGGCTCAAAATGACGAGTAGAGAGGAGGCATTTCTCTTGGCTGCTTCTTATGTAAGTTTAGCGCGACTACTATATAGCAACCGTAGTGTTGTCCCACACCTACAACCACTTTTTAAATCTGATTTCCTTTTGGTTAAACTTGTTAGTAATATATTTATAAGATTTTATGAAGCCTTATCTTTTTACGATTTAAATTAACCTTTTTTGTTTGGCTTCTCAAGACGTACCACGGAGAATTATTGTACGTACCACTGGTGGTATGTATACTACAGTTTGGAAACCACTGTTCTAGTGGCATCCAAATTTAAAAAATGTACTGGGGAAATAGCTAAAATAGCTTTTAGAGGCAACTAATTTCCAATAGATTTCCAGGCGACGGCCAAGCTAAATAACTTTTAAGGGCGTCCAAATCCGCAAAAATAATAATAAAAATCCGCTCTTCTTACTGTGTTCGTACTATAATTTATGACAAACAAAGGCATTAAAAAATACTACCCATTAAAGATTAACCTCCATCAAATATCTTCAGGAATCATCTATGGCTTAAGATCTTACCGAGCAAGGAACCCGGACCTCCCTCTTATTTGATCCTCCTCACCCTACACCAAACACTTACAAAGATCTTCCGGAGACCCTGTTATGTTATTAACATTAATACAAAATCATATCCATTGTCAATATATTCTTTTATCTAATCAATTTATATCTAATTAATCCACATTCAGTTCTTTTTAGGTTACAATGTAATACTTTATATTGTTATTATAATCATTATTTCAACTTTAATTTCAACTACCATCATTGTAATTTTATATTGAATTCTACTTTTATAATACAATTTTATTTAATGTTGATTTGCCATGGGTTTTTAATTGTGTTAACTGCTTTACTAATATTGTAGTATTAATTTTGTTGTGAAGTGCAATTCAATTTAAAATTGACAAAGTTTTAACTAAAATAAAGCGTTCATTGGATTGTTGGGTTGTAAGGTTATGTAA